>CABHPP010146816.1:0-46941 GCA_902168425.1 Peromyscus attwateri | reverse complement strand
ATCTATCTATCTATCTATCTATCTATCTATCTATCTATCTATCTATCTACCTACCTATCTATATCTATCTATCTATCAATTATTTACTGATTTATTTATTTATTTATTTATTTATTTATTTATTTATTTATTTTTCATTGGATGGTGGTGCATACATGCCACAGCTTGCCTGTGGAAGTCAGAAGACAAATCAGGAATTAGTTCCCTCCTTCCTCATTTTGTATTTCAGGTATCAAGCTAAGGTCCTTAGGCTTGGAAGGCAAGTACCTTTTACTCTCTGAGCCACCGTACTCGCCTATATAGAGAAGTTTCTTCTGAACTTGTTGGAATAATGAAAACAGTTCTACAGAAAGTAAGTGCTGACTTATGCTGCTCATTGTATGACACAATAAACTCTCAGTGATTTAAATTTTATGTGCCTAGTTTACTGTAACTTGTTATGGCATGTTCGGCTGATAAACCTGGGAGGTCTGCTCTTTTCTGAAGGGAAATGAAGGAGAAGTGGATCTGTGGAAGAGAGGAGGTATGGAGGGGGAGCTGGGAGGAGGGGAGAAGAGGAAATTGAAGTTGGGATGTAATATATGAGAGAATAAAAAATTGCCAAGGAAATATAATTGATACTAATTTATAATTTTAAGCTAATTAAACATTTCTAATTAAAATTTACACTTAATAGCTTAGAAGAAAAGCTAAAAGTGATTAAAACAGTCAAGCATAGTGGAGTATGCCTGTTGTACCAGCACTTGAAAGGCAGAGGCAAAAGGATCAAGAATTTTCCAGTGAAGAGATTGGTACACCAACCCATCTAAAAACCTTCAACTTATAGTTTGTACTGCCTACAGGATGTGCTGTGGTAAAGGTTGTGCAGAAATTGTGGGAGTGGTCATACAACGACAGGGAGCCCACTCCTGAAACTGCCTGGAAGGCCAGGATACAGAGACTGGACAGTCCATAAAAAAGTCAATACAATTATTCCTAATGATATTCTGTTATATTCATAGACTGGTGCCTAGCCCAATTGTCATCAGAGAGTATTCACAAGCAGCTGATAGAAACAGATGCAAAGTTCCACAGACAATCATTAGGCAGACTTTAGGGCATCCTGTGAAAAAAGGTGGAGGAATGGTTGTTGAAGCCAGAGGAGTCAAGGATACTGCAAAGTATCGGGAGAAGAGGGAGAGGAAACTATGGTAAAATATGTAATATATATATATATATATATATATATTTATGTAAGTAAACATCAGATAATGTAACTCAGTATCTGGGAAATAGTACAGAAAAACAAAAAAAATCATAACCAGTATTTACTGAATTGTTATTATGAAAAAAAGGAGTTCAAGGTCACCCTTAACTACATAGTTAATCAAGACGAGACTGGGCTATATGATACCTTCTCTCACACAAATATGCATAATATTAAAAATATGACCCCATAATTACATGAACAATATAAAACAGAAAATAGCAAAAAAAAAAAAAAAAAGAATAACAGTTAAGAGTGCTTGCTGCTCTTGCAGACGGCCTGGGTTCTCTTCCCAGCACCTATTTTCCAGCTCTGAAAACACAAGTTTCCTTGCAGGGTTGTGATTTCCACTTCTGGTATGTGCAGGAGTTGAATATCAAAGACACATACATAAAATACTATTAATCTTAAAAATAAAACTATTTATAAATACTCAAATAAAAAAGATAATCAGCTAGATCACTAGGCAAAATCTCAAAGTACATTACAAAATGAGTAAGTTATACGGACAGAATTCATCTGAAAGTAAACATAATTCTTAAAATGTATAAAGTCTAGAAAGAATGTCACCCTCATCCACAAACTGGAAAATGTGAATCAAATCACACCAAACGTGGAGTTTCTTCTGTTGGACAGAAAACTTCTTGAATTATTTGTGGGGGTGCAAACTGGTAAAAGTGCTCATGAAAATTATTTCTCATCATGTATTTAAATTATAAACTGTCTAGTTACATTTCTATTACTTTTTTCTAAGGCTATAAAGGAACATGAGAAAGTCCTTTTACAATACATGGTGGTCCTCCCTTACAGGTATAATGCATCTTTTGGTGTTAGTTTATGCTTTGTGTTATATTCTGTGCTAGGTTCATGAAATTCAATCCGTTTTAACGAAAGAAGAATCCCAAATATTTAAAATATTGTTTACTGAATACACATGACTTCTGAGTGCCTATACACTACCATTTTTGTTTTCATGTGATGGGGAATTCTCATTTAATATTTTCTTTTAGTTTGGTTATGACATTATGTATCCAATTTAAAAGGATTGAATATATACTTTTAAAATTCCTAGAGTCAAAAAATAATATAAAAAAAGTCTAGAGTCAGGCATGTTGCATGACTATAACCCCACATTTGGGACAAAGATATAAAAATGGCATGTGCAATAGTAGCCTGAGGTGGAAAGTGACATCCTGTCTCAAAAAAAAAAAAAAGCCATAACTACAGAAAATAAAGCCAAAGAAAAACCATCTGTGTCTCTCTGTAAAAGAGATGTTACCTGAAGTCTCCCTCAGATGAAAAGAAATCTTTATATAAAATCAAGAACATTTTTATTACACAAAATACTATGTAAATTATTTTTGTTTAAAAAACAATCAACACTCAAAGTTAAAATAGTGCTGCAGATGTAACTATTACTTTCAGAAATATACTTCCAATGTGATTTATTTTAACAATAAGAATAGAAGAATAAATTACCAGATACGTATACATATTTTAAAATTAGGAAGTATCTACCATTGCGTTTATATGCAAAGGAAATGATGTCAGTATGCAAGCCATGTGCACTGGCAGTTTATGTAGGAATTTACAATATCCAAACCTTAGAAAGAGCCTAAATGTTCATCAGTGAATAAAACATATGTGATAAATTTGTAATGCAAGGCTCTATTACTTGTGAAGAGCAATAGAATCTTATTTTTGTGGATATGGTTGTAATTTTTAATAGTTACTCTAAGTGAAATAAGACAAGCAGGCCAAGACAAGAGCCACATGGTATCAGTCACACTAAGAATGTGACAGTGGCAGTATAATAGTTCAGGGCTTGATAATGGTGCTAACTGCTGAAAATGCAGGTGGAGGAAAACACAAGAGAGAGGTTGATAAGTGAAAACCAAGTAATCATGTGACATGAACAAGGAACTGTAGAGTACTAGTCAACAATGCGATTATAGAAAACAAAATGCCATTTCTTTTAGATTTTCCAGTTTTATGGTAGACATGCTCTTGAAGTATTACCTGATGATTCTCTGGATTTCCTCAGTGCCCGTTGTTAATTCCCCTCCTTTCATTTCTGATTTTGTTAATTTGGATATTCTCTCTCTGCCTTTTGGTTAGTTTGGATAAGGGTTTATCTATCTTGTTAATTTTCTCAAAGAACCAACTCTTTTTTCATTTATTCCTTGTATTGTTCTCTTTGTTTCTACTTTATTGATTTCAGCCCCGAGTTTGATTATTTCCTCCCATATACTTCTCTGAGTGAGTTTGCTTCTTTTTGTGTTAGAGATTTCAGGTGCGCTGTTAAGTTGCTAGTGTGAGATTTCTCCAAATCTGAATGCTCTGAATTTTCCTCTTAGCTGTTTTCATAGTTTCCCATATGTTTGGGTACGTTGTACATTCATGTTCATTGAATTCTGGGAAGTCTTTAATTTCTTTCTTTCTTTCTTCCTTGACTTGGTGGTAGTTCAGTTGAGTTTTTCAGTTTCAGTGAGTTTGTAGGCTTTACACAGTTTGTGTTGTTGAATTACAAGTTTAACCCCTGGTGATCTGATAAGATGCATGAAGTTATTCCATTTTTTTTTTTTGTATCTGTTGAGATTTGCTTTGTGACTGAGTATGTGGTCAATTTTAGAGAAGTTTAGATGGGGAGCTAAGAAGAAAGCATATTCTTTGTGTTTGGGTAAAATGTTCTGTAGATATCTGTTAAATCCATTTGAGTCATAACATCTGTTAGTCCCTTTATTTCTCAGTTAAATTTCTATCTGACATACATATCCATTAGTAAGATTGAGGTGTTGAAGTATCCCACTATTAGTGTGTGGGGTTTGATGTGTGATTTAAGATTTAGTAATTTTTCTTTCACAAATTCTGGTGCCCTCTTATTTGGGGGCATAAACATTTAGAATTGAGACTTCTGTGATGAGTATCTAATGGCCTTCTCTATCTCTTTTGATTAATTCTAGTTTGAAGTCTATTTTGTTAGATATTAGGATAGCTACACTAGCTTGTTTCTTAGGTCCATTTGGTTGGAAAATTTTTTCCTAACCCTTTACTCTGAGGTAGTGTCTGTCTTTGAAGTTGAGGTGTTTCTTGTATGCAGCAGATGGATGGATCCTGTTTTTGTATCCATCTGTTAGCCTATGATTTTTATAGGAGAATTGAGTTCATTGATATTGAGATATTAATATTAATGAGTATTAATTCCTGTTATCTTGATTTTGTTGTTGTTGTTGTTGTTGTTGTTGTTGTTGGTGGTGGTGGTGGTGGTGTGTGTGTGTGTGTGTGTGTGTGTGTGTGTGTGTGTTTCCTCTCTTTGGGTTTTGCTGGTGTGAGATTATCTATTGCCTGTGTTTTTGTGGTTGCAGCTAACTTTTTTTGGGTTAAGTTTTCCTTCTAGTACTTTCTGTAGGGACTAGATTTGTGGATAGGTATTGCTTAAATCTGGTTTTGTCATGAAATATCTTGTTTGCTCCACCTATGGTGATTGAAAGTTTTTCTTGGTATAGTTGCCTGGGTTGGCATCTGTGGTCTCTTAGTGCCTGCAAAACATCTGCCCACGACCTTCTGGCTTTCAGAGTCTCCATTGAGAAGTCGGGTATAATTCTGATAGGTCTGCCTTTATATGTTACTTTTCCTTTTTCCTTTGCAGCTCTTAATATTCTTTCTTTATTCTTTATGTTTAGTGTTTTGATTATTATGTGATGAGGGGACTTTTTTTGATCTAGTCTATTTTGTGTTATGTAAGCTTATTGTACTTTCATAGGCATGTCCTTCTTTAGGTTGGGAAAATTTTCTTCTATAATTTTGTTGAATTGTTGCTGGAGAGCTTCTCTCCAACTCCCAAGTCCCGCCAGTCCCTGGTTCTCTGACCAAATCCATTCATTAAATAAACACACAGACGCTTACATTATTTAAACTGCTTGGCCATTAGCTCAGGCCTATCATTGTCTAGCTCTTACTCTTATATTTAGCCCATTTCTATTAATCTATACTTTGCCACGTGGCTCGTAGCTTACCGGTACTTTACATCTTCTTTCTCCTCAAGGCGGCTCCAGGCAGTCTCCCTCTCCTTCCATCCTTCTCAATTTTCCTCTCTGTTAGTCCCGCCTATACTTCCTGTCTGGCTATTGGCCAATCAGTGTTTATTGACATATAGAGATATCCACAGCATTGAATATATTTTCTGTGTCTTTGAGCTGGAATTACTTTTGTTCTTCTTTACCTATCATACCTAGGTTTGGTCTTTTCATGGTCTTGCAGATTTTCTTGGATATTTTGTGTTAATAAAAACTGTCAACTCTTGGGCATACACACAAAGGATGTTCCATTCTACCATGAAGTTACAAGGTCAACCATATTCTTTGCTGTTCTTTTCATAATAGCCAGAAACAGGAAAAAAAAAAAAAACCCTAGGTATCCATCAACAGAAGAATGGATAAAGAAAATGTGGTACATTTACACAATGGATTATTATTTACTTGTTTAAAAAATGACATCATGTCATTTGCAAATGCATGGAATTAGAAAAAAATCATCTGGAGTTAGATAATTCAGACCAGAAATATAAATATGAAATATTTACTTATATGAGGATATTGGCCATTACATGAATGATAACTGTCCTCTAATCCATAGACCCAGACATAGACCCAGAAATGTTAGGTATAGAGGAAGGTACCAGGAAGTCATATGGATCTCCCTGGGAAGGGCAAATAGATTTTGTGGATAGACTTCAGGTGGATGGGGGATAGGTGGGGCAAACAATGGGATGAGATGATGAGGTGGATAGGAGAGTGGAGAGATGGTTGAGGGAGAGAATGAAGGAGAGACAGCTGGAAGGGAGGGTTATTTGAAGTGTGGTATGGAAACCTAGTGCAGTAGAAACTTTCTAACATAAATTAAGGTGATCCTAATGAGGTTGCTTAAAAATGGGAGATATATGAAGTCACAACTGGCCATCTCTTGTCACCAAGCAATGCCTCCGTTAGTGGGACTGGAGTGTGTTCAATTGATTTGTTGACCAAGGAGGTCCCATGGAGATCTCCAAACGACCCAGGCTTTTACTGAGACAATGAGTTACTTTTCACAAAATGGTAGTGAGGCCTCAATGCCAAAGATTACACCCATACAACTCATTAATGTGGACAAGTAGTGCTGGTGATCTCAGGGAGTTCTTACCCCTATAGTCTAATGTCTTTGAACTGGGAAGGTACTCTGCAGGCTACCAAAGAGGAAATATAAACACCAAACCAGCCACAAAACCACTGGTTTATAATCTGTCCTATTTGCAAGATCTGCTGGAACAATGATGGCAGAGAACTTGTGGGGGAAGCCAAATAATGTCTGATTTGACTCAAGGTTCACTTGACAAGACACAGCCCATACCCTACACTGAGGCTACATAGTCAAAAGCCTTAGAGTAAAGCCAAACACACGGTCTAAACAAATGTATCAATAAAATCGCTCCTAATGATATCCTGCTGTAGTCATAGGTCAGTGCCTTATTCCTGTCATCATCAAAGAAGTTTCTTCTAGCAGCAGACAGAAGCAGAGACCAACATCCAGATATTACTCAGAAAGAGTTCTTGAAACATACAGCTCTAAATGGGATTTCTCCACAAATCCCTCCCCTCAGAATTCAGAGAACCCCATAGAAGAGGTGGCAGAAGGAGTGTAAGAGCCAGAGGGGATGGAGGACACCAGAACAACAAGGCTCCCTGAACCAACTAAGCAAGGCTCATATGAATTTGCACAGGTGGTAGTTGCAAGCACAGCACCTACAAACATCTACACCTTGTCCTCTGTGCATATATTAAAGCTTTCAGCTTAGTATTTTCATAAGACTTCTTAGTGTGTTTTGAAAGAGTGTGTCTCAGATTCTTGGACTGGCTCCTTTGGCTCTTTTCCTTCGGCTGGAATGTCTTGTCTAACCTCAACATGTTGGTTTTGGCTTTTAACTTATTATATTTTATTTTGTCATGTTGGGTTGTTATCTCTTGGGAGCCCATTCTTTTCTAATGAGAGACAGCAAGAGTAGATTTGGAGGGGTGGAGAGGTGAGAGGAACTGGGAGGAGTAGAGGGAGAGGAAACAATAATCAGAATATATTGTATGAGAAAGAATCTAATTTCAATAAAATGACAAATAATGAAAATGTAATAAAAATGGAAAAATCTTTAAAAAAATCTTCCCAGGTTAATAATTGAATTAGTATGTGGTGTCATCTTATTTTTGTCTTCTTTTTCTCACATTGAAGTTCGGACAATAGCAATAGGTTGTCAGGAGTAAACATTACCATGTCTATGACATGTGTGAAATAAGAACTAATACTACCTAGAATTGTACATTTTCAGTTAGATTAAAATACTAATGGATGTCTTTCAATTTAGTCAGTTATGATCATCCTCATATCCATCATGATGCGCTTTTGATTAAAATCTCCAGGAAGAGCACCTGTCTGGGCCATTCAGATTTTAGAGCTGAATCAGAAAAAAGAAAATGTAGAAAATGAGTCTGATCCTGAAGCTTCTAGATGATAGCTCACATAGCAAGGACTTGGGTCAAAATAATTTATATAGGGTATCAGGAAGAATCATTCTTTTCATTAAAGTCAGATGGGAATGTAGCATGGGAGTAAGCTATGGGGAATATCTTAACAATGACACTATTTACTATGTGTAATCAATAAATTTTGAATACATCAATATATATTTTGTTTAAAATAATATATATATATTCTTATTCTAAAGTTTTTTTCCTCAGTTACATTTAGATTAAAAGTAGGAAACAGAATAGTTGCAAATTTGATGATGATGCTTTCACAAGTCTGTGTTCCAAATTGACAATGTAGTCACATAAAATTAGTGAATAATGAATTCTATCTTGAACTTTGTAAATGTCCTTACTGCATGAGAAATACAGATTCATAAAAACTCTAAGCTGTGAAAAGAGTATCTGTCAAATTCATGAATTTTAAGTGAAAATACAGTTATAGGTCATGTCTCTAGTGTTTTGTAAAATCTACTATTTAATGTGAATGAAATAATGAGGACAGAAAATAGTCAACTGAGACACCTCTGCAAGGTGTAGATGGAATTTGAGTCACCGTGACTCTCAGGATGTTTCAAATGAATTGTGGCAAAGATGATTATGAATAGCAAGGATATAAATAAAGACTCAAAGGCTTAAGAATTCTGAATCCTGATCTTAATTTTTATTGCATAAGCCTATAATTAGAAGTGCATGGTCCATACCTGTTGCTATCCAATGCCCTTGGGATACTTTCTGTTGGTTTATTCTTCCTATACACATGGATGGTGGGATATACTGAGAAATTTTAAATTGTATGTGGTTGCAGTATGTTTTGACAGATCCATTCAGAACTATGTGAAGACAGATAACTTACCTTCTCATACTAGTTTCATTTGTCTATACTTATTTCATCTTGTACCTCACCAAGAGTTTGCCCTTGGCTTTAATTTTATTTCTCTCTTTTTTGTAATTAAGAAATTTTTTCATTCATTTTACACACCAATCAACATTCCCCCTCTTCTCTCCTCCCATGCCCCAGTGTCCCTCCCCAGCCCACCCTCCACTCCCCCCCACACAAGAAGGCAAGGCCTCCCATGGGGAGGCACATCCAATAGAGGCAAATCCAAGCCCTTCCACCTGTCTCAAGGCTGCAGGAGGTGTCCCATCATAGGTAGTGGGCTCCAAAAAGCCCCCTCATGCACCAGGGATGGATTCTGATTTTACTGCCAGGGGCCCCCCAAGAAAATCAAGCTACACAATTGTCTCACCATGCAGAGGGCCTAGAATGGTGGAGAGGGTGCCTGAACTGAATTTGCTTGCCCCAGTGATCAAATCGGTGAATACCCTGTCATCACAGAGCTTTTCTCCAATGACTGATGGAGACAGATGCAGAGATCCACAGCCAAACACCAGGAAGAGCTCCAGGAGTCCAGTTGGAGAGAGAGAGGAGGGATTGTATGAGCCAGTGCATCAGGATCATGATGGGGAATCCTGCAGAGATGACCAAACCAAACAAATGGGAACTCATGAAAATTTTATTTCTCTTAATTGGGTCAAAAAGTCTATCAAATATGCTTAATGTTTAGACACCTTCACAACACATCTGATTTGTTGCACTATAGTAATAGCAATCTTTTGATGCAGTTTTAAAATGAATTAATAACATAAAATGCTATTCATTTGAAAGTAGATCAGAGCAGAAGAAAATATCTATTGTTTCTCAGTGTATCTTGCCTTCTTTTGCTGTCTCTCTCTCTCTCTCTCTCTCTCTCTCTCTCTCTCTCTCTCTCACTCATCTTCTATCGTCTTTTAATAAAAAAACCTGAAGCTAGATATTTGTGTAAATGCTGAGAGATCAGAGAGACAAAGGAACAAGACACTGCCACGTCTTACCTTTAGGACTCCTCAGCCTGAAAAGCCTCTAGTTCCTGTCTCCTCAAACCTTATATACCTTTCTCCAGCCAGCCATCACTTCCTTCTCATTGCTGGGATTAAAGGCATGTGTGAGATCTCAAATGCTGGGCTTAAAGGTATGTGCCACCACTGCCTGGCTCTGTTTCTCTCCTTGACTGAGTAAATCTCATGTAGTCCAGGGTGGCTTTGAACTCACAGAGATCCATATGGTTCTCTGCTTCCCAAGTGCTAGGATTAAAGGTGTGTGGCACCACTGTCTGGCCACCATGTTTAATCTAGTGTCTTGTTCTGTCCTCTGATCTTCAGGCAAAGTTTATTAGGGTATACAATACATCACTACATTTATTTTTCTTTCTTTCTTTCTTTCTTTCTTTCTTTCTTTCTTTCTTTCTTTCTTTCTCTTTCTTCTTTCTCTCCCTTTCTTTCCTTTTTTTCTTTCTTTCTTCCTCCTCTTCCTCTTCTTCTTATTGGGGGAGAGTTGCTGTTAACCATTTAAAATATACAATTAGAAAACATTTAAGTACAAGGATACAAGTTCTCAAAATGTGGCAAAATCGTGACTCATGAGAGAAATGGTTATGTCTCCAGCAATCTATTTTTCCAAATAAAAATTGGTATACTTTTAAAAACTTAACTAAAAGTAAAGATGATTTGCCAGTATTTTTTAGCAAACTCCCAAGTTAAACACTTGGCTTTTAATAACATGATCATTATAAACCTATCATTAGTGAAATGCATCAAATTTCTTGCCCATTAAAGAGGGACACATCCACCAGAAGCCTTAGTTACTTATAACTTAAGAGATAGAATGATTCTGTAGCAAATGAGTACAGAAAGCATAAGGCAGGGCACAAAGGGACAAAAATAATACCTGTAGCTACTGAGAATATTTCTTCTCTTTCCCTCTCCGCTTTTAGTCTGATTTTCATTTTGAATATTTATATAGAAAAAGAGAGTTTAGTTTGATAAACTATATGAACTAACATTTTCTGTTTTCTAAAATGCTTTTAAGAACTTTGATTGTTGCTCACATTTTATTGATGAGAGGGAGATATTTTGGCTACAAGGTCATTTTCAAAGACAAATCTGTCATCTTTTTATACTGCATCAAGAGGATGGATTCTGATAGCAGGTTCAGTCATAGTTCAGTGGTTTTTGGTAACCATATAAACGTGCATATAATATTGGAACAGACAATATCCTTTTTCTACAAAGACAATAAAGTAAACTGGCTAGAAATGCATTAGCTTTTGTTTGGAAACACATCCAAATGTGGAGCCAGAAAGATGGGCCAGAGATTAGCAGCACTTGCTGCTCTTGAAGAGGACCCAGGTTTATTCCCTAGCACCCATAATGTATGACTCACAACTTTATTCCAGGGAATCTGACGCCCTATAATGGTAGTAATGGACTACAATTATGCAGTTGATGTACATGAATACATACAGATACTCACTCATAAAAGTAAAAATTAAAATTAAAATAAATCCTTAAGAGCAAATTTCTAAATTTCTTGTCTATATCAATTACATTATTTCCACCATCTTTTATCTCTTTTTTTTACGATGAAGTTTTACTAGGTAGTTGTAATGGCTATTGTTAGTCACCAACTTAACTGTATCTAGAATGAACTACAATCTAGAAATGGAGGACACACGTGGGAGAGATTTTCTGCTTGGTTTGAAATGAGCGAATCCACTTCTAGTATGGAACTTTGAGGTAGGAAGATGTACACCTTTGATCTAGATCTTGAGGTGGAAAGGCACATACCTTTAATTGGCTTATACTTTCTGATGGAAATATATATAAGGATAGAAAAAGGAAGCTTTTGTTCTTTGCCTGCTTGCTGTAGCCTTGTTATCACATTTATTCCTTCACTGGCATTGAAGCCTGCTTCTTCAAGATTCCAGCATATACAGAAGACCAGCAGAAACATCCAATCCTGTGGGACTGAGCAAGTAATAGATTCTTGAACTTTGATTCACAGCTAGCCTTTAGATTAGTTGGACTACAGCCTGTAAGTCATTCCAATAAATCCCCTTTATAAGTGTCTATCTATCTCTGTATCTATCTCTCTATCTATCTCTCTATCTACCTCTCTATCTCTCTATCTCTATCATCTATCTATCTATCATCTATCTATCTATCTATCTATCTATCTATCTATCTATCTATCTATCATCTATCTATCTCTCTATCATCTATCTATCTATCTATCATCATCTATCTATCTATATATCATCTATTATCTATCTATCATCTATCTATCTACCTATCTATTTAGATTTTGAAATGTTGAGATACTTCTTACATACATACAAATGAACATTGCCATATGTTTCTTTTTAATCTTACCATGAGTTGGTACACTTGTTAGTAATATATGAGATAGCTTTATGACATTACAGAACTAGAACCTTTCAAACACTTGTGTGACATTTATTGTGTCATCATGACTACCATTGAGCAATGTATTGTTTCTTTATTTTCCACTTTCTGTTTTGGTCTATAAATTCTGTCTTCATAATGTGTCTACATTTTGAATAACACTTTGATTATTAATTTGAAAAACTTGTATATTTATTCTAATATTTATATATGCACAGATGAAGTTAAGAAGCTACTATGATCCACAGTTCATAAGTTCCCACTAGTTTGATTTGGTTGTCTCTGTACTTTTCCCCATCATGGTTTTGATGCCCTTTGCTCATAGAATCCCTCTTCTCTATCTTCCACTGGATTCCTTGAGCTCGGCCTGGTGCTTGGCTGTGGATCTCTGCATCTGCTTCCTTCAGTTACTGGATGAAGGTTCTATGATGACATGGTATTCACTAATTTGATTACCAGGGTAGGCTAGTTTAGGCACCCTCTCTGCTACTGCAAGTAGTCTAAGGTGGGGTCATTCTTTTGGATTCCTGGGAACTTTCCTCGCATCCAGTATCTCCCTATCCCCATGATGTCTCCCTGTATAATGTTCTCTCTTTCATTGCTCTTCCACTCTGTCCCTGTGCCAGCTCAATATTCCAGTTCCCTTGTGTCTTCATCCACCATTCCATAACCTCCATTGGACTAGGCCCTCTGCATAGGCAAGACAGTTATGTAGCTTGATCTGAGTAAGGGTCCCCCTGGCAGTGGGATAAGGACCAATCCCTAGGGCAGGAGCAGGCTTTTTGGAGCCCACTGCCTATGGTGGGGAACCTTACACAGCCTTGGTGCAGGGGAAGGTGCTTGGACCTGCCTCAACTGAGTGTATGAATCTCTGTTGACTGCCCAGGGAAGTTGCCCTGGAGGAGGTGGGAATGGGTGGTGGGATGAAGGGAAGTCTAGGGGGTGGGAGGAGGAAGGAGAGGGAATCTATGGTTGGTGTGTAAAATGAATAGAACATTTCTTAATAATAAAAATATTTAAAAAGAAGCTACTATAAGAGAACATTTCAAAGCTATATTTTTAAAGTACCATTAAACCTAAAAAATAGCAAGTAAAGAATTTCCTCATTTTGAATCATCTATAATTACAAAATACATTTTCTTTATAGATTTTTTTTCTCTTTACTGCTTCAAGGCCCAACCTAGGACAAACCACAAAATTTCTACCCACTTTTAAAAATATTTCTTGCTTTTTAAGATTAGTTTTAAAAATATAGGGACAATAAAGCAGTTGAATAAGTCCACTTCCAAAAAATTATCCATATTGATAAATTGACAGCTATAAAAATTCACATAATCTGCATTTTGGTAAAAAATATGACTCAAGTAAGTGACTATACACCATTGTTACTTTCTTATGTGCACCATTTAGATTACAAAATATGCTTCTACCTGTCAAGCTATCCAGATTAAGTAATATATTTCAAATGATTAAATTTTAAACATTTTATAGACAGGTAAATTAATTTATAATAAAATTACAATTGATTCACTATATGACAGCCCTTCTAATTAATGAAATCAGCATTTTCTACATTATTTTGTGTAATAAGATATAATTTTGATTATTATACCGAATTTAAAATGTTTTTTATCACTAGTATTTTCCTTAAATTTAAAGCATTTATACTTGATACTATAACCCACCCTATCCTTCCTCGGATTATATATCTCTATTTCTATTAGATTTTACATTATATTTTTCTAAAATATTCTAAGACATATAAATGCATTCTTCTAGTAAGAAAACTAGAAGATCTTTGATACATATTCTTTCAAAAGTATCTCTTTTCTAAAACATTAAAATTGGAAATATTTATTTTTCAGATTTCCTCATAGATAATCTACATATTAGGTATATTTTAAAATCTAGATATTCTACAATATTTGGAAGGAAGAAGATAGAGAAAGATCATCCTGTGGATATTTCTAATCCTACCTGTTGACAGTCAGATGGTGAAGACACTGTCTACAGGCAAGTTGCACAGGGTGATATTGAGAGTCCCAATGTGGATTTCCACATTGTGTTGCCTGAAGAAAAGATTTATTGTGCATCACCACCCAAGTTTATGCATCTTTGGACTATGGTTTAATGCTGACTTCCAAGATATATTTGTCATTAATAATGTTATTATTTTTGTGTGTGTGCATGATGTCTTTATTTGGACAAGTGCCAAGGCATCTTTGTAGAATTGAGTAGGGATTTTTCTCCTACCAATCTGAAGATCTAACTCAGGTCAATAGGCTTGCACAGCAGGCATTACTGAGCCATCTTGCCAGAACCTGTTGACTTTTGAACTTAATAGTTTTGCTGACATTCTAATCTTTCCAAGTTTTTTAGCTCTCTTAACATTCACAGGAGCAGGGGGTGATTACACGGAAAAAAGGATGGGAGAATAGTCAGAGAAGAAAATGCTTAGAGGAAATAGCTAATTCTAAGGATGTTCAAAATAGCCAAGTGGAAGACTACTATTTTATAAATACATATATTATAAATACATATATATGTATATGTGAATTCATAAGAATGAGTTTAAGTGTGATTCCACTACCAAAGCAATATTGCTGCCTCTCAGAAATAAATTTAACATATATAACACCAAGTGACAGGTGAGGTTTTCAAGAGACCCTAACCATTCAAGCTATTGTTGTAATAATAATAAAGAGACCTCGCTCTTATTTATCCATCAGAAATTGATTGTAGCACCCTTTTGTTAAAAAAAAAAAAACACACACTTTTTACAGGGCATAGAGAAATCAAACTAGTACTTCCCAGGGAGCTCTTTCCCTCATCAATAAGCTTTCACAGCACTGGAAGGTACTATGAAGACTAATGTAGGACCATGATTTTATGAACATACTGCTTTTTTTATTAATTTACTTTTGACTTTTCTATGCCTGCCATATAGCAAGTTTTCTGGTTGCTGTAATTGACTTACTACTGCTTGTAGACTTCTATGGTTTTGTCACTAAAGTTTAAACTAATTTCAATATCATTAATCAAGATGCCTTTGAGTAGCTGTGGAATGATAGATAATAAGCAATGATAAGCTTTTATAACTCATATACATTTTCCACAGGTGCAATATTATTTTAATGAATTCTAGTGTGGAGCTTTTAAACAAAAATATATTTAAGATCCAGATGTAAGCTTTCATGAGTACTGGGAAAAATAATAACTGCCCTTAACTTTGGCATTTAAAGGTTAATGAGCAGTGTTTATTACTTGCTTAGACTTACAGTTTAAAACATTAGTCAAAGTTGAATTTGTACATCTGTTTTATACAAGATATTGAGGTGTTTGTCATCCTTAATCAGCAGTATTTTTCCCCAGTTCTTTTTACTAAATGTCTATGCCTCCTGATTCTGTAATATTCTATCATATTCATAGGAATTAAATAAGCTGATTGGTCTCAGAACCTATAAATTAATCAGTGGAAGAAGAAGTATGTAAAATCATAGCAATCATTTGGAACACTACATTTCATTAGCTTATGCCATTTTTTTTTTCATAGCACATAGCACTGAGGACCAGACATGTTAGGCATCTTAGTAAGTTACCTTGTAAATGCTAGATACTTTCAACCATGACTGCACTTCTCTGTTTGTAATTATTCATAAATAATTATTTTTGACATATGGATTATGGTATTTTCTATTATAAACTAGATTATAATGCTACTTAATCTCCATAATATGACATTCCTTATCTGTGATCCTAAAGGTGATATAAATAATTATAAAATGTATTTTAAAGGCTACATTATTACAGACTAAACAAAAACTCTTGAATCAGTAGGAAGACTAAGAAAATGAAAAGGTTGATTTTAGATTGTCTTTCATGAAAATTTATATTAGTTCTGGGTATGCAGAAAAGATAAATCAGATTGTGAAGTTCAGAGCCATAAATGGGATATATATTATATATGTAATATGTATTATATATATTTTTCCCTCTCCCAGGGCTCAGGACATATCAATGCAGAATGATGAGAAAAGTTTTATGCTGTAGGATGTCACTGTGTATGCTGTGAATATGTGTTGCTCTGATTGGTTGACAAATAAAATGCTGATTGGCCAGTAGCCAGGCAAGAAGTATAGGTGGGGTGAGCACACAAGGAGAATTCTGGGAAGAGGAAGGGCTGAGTCAGGAATCACCAGCCAGACACAGAGGAAGCAAGATGACAAGGCAGAACTGAGAAAAGGTACCAAGCCACGTGGCTAAACATAAATAATAATTATGGTTTAATTTAAGTGTAAGAGCTAGTCGGTAATAAGTCTGAGCTAATGGCCGAGCAGTTACAAATAATACTAAGCCTCTGTGTGATTATTTTAGAAAAGGCTTCAGGACTATGGGTGAGAGATTTGTCCTGACTGTGGGCCAGGTGAGACACAGGGAAACTTCTGACTACAGTTTTAAGAGCAAGAAGTCTGGGAATATTGTTATGATATAATATCTTCTAGACATGATAGGAACTGTTGTGAACGTGAACTCAAATCAACTCCTTGTATCAGCAGAAGGCTTTCACAAAATCTAGCCTACCAATACTCCAGTATGTCAGGATCGCCCATCTTTAGATTAAGTTGATGGTTGCTGGTAGGGACAGGTTTTTTTCTTCAGTGGTGTGTATTAAGGTTGATTATCCTTGTGCTAGTAGATTTTGCCCCATATCCAGATGTTGTAGAATATTATATTAAGGTGTGTTACATTTATTTATCCTGTGGAACATTTGTTTTGATGATGCAAAGATGTGTTGCATTTGTTTAACTCTGTGAAGATGTAATACATAGCATGTTTAAAACACCTGATGGTCTAATAAAGAGCTGAAGGGCCAATAGTGAGGCAAGAGAAAGAATAAGTGGGGATGGTAAGCAGAGAGAATAAATAGAAGGAGAAATCAGGGATGAGGAAGAAGAAGGAATGAGAGAAGGAGGAGGATATTAAGGGGCAGCCACCTAGCCACACAGCCAGCCATGGTGTAAGAGTGAAAGTAAGATATATGGAAGTAAGAAAAGGAAAAATCTCACAGGCTGGATGGAGGGCCCTTTAAAAGACCAAAGATAAAAACATCAAAAGAGTAAATAACAAAACAACCAACAACATCAAGACATATTTGGATAGTAGTATTTGATTGTGTGTGTGTGTGTGTGTATGTGTGTGTGTGTGTGTGTGTGTTTAAGGAAAGTAAAAGTAAAAAGAAAAAAAGCATGAATTTAGGAGGCAGATGTACAGGGCAGAGTCTGGGAGAAGTTGAAGAGTAGGTGAATACTGGTAAATATGATCAAAATACATTGTATTCATGTTTGAAATTAAAATAATAAATTAAAGAATATGTTAAGAGTCTATAGGAATTGCATATTGTGGTTAAATCAGTTATAATTAAATTATATAATAGTATGCTAGTGAATTTAAAGCCACAAAGAACTGTTAACATAAGAATCACCAATGAGGGAAACTATAAAATTAAGTATTCAATCACTTGGAAAAATGATTGTGTAATTCAAAAGTCCATTTCTAGATCTGCCTCTACTAGAACACATAAGCTCATGTTGACATTCTCCTTTACAGATAATTCATACTGTATCTAGAACACAGGACATATTCATATGAAAAAAATCCATTGCTTTAGAAGGAAACAATGTAATATACTATTTATTCAGTTTATGAATTTTGTATAATGCAGAAACCATGTGGCACTGCATAGGTTTTAGAAAAAAACATACCAAATAAATATTATAATAATAATTTAATTACTAATGTTATATGTGCAAAGTAACCAAGTATAATTTTCAAACAAAAGAATAAATGAGATTCCTTTTAGTTGTATTGCTGAAGTAGAAACTGTTTTGTCAAAGAAGTTTATTAATATAGTTCTCTACTGAAACAGATGAAAGCCAAAATATAAGAATATCCATTTTTAAAATTTCTAAAATCATTGACTTAATTTTCTAATCAAAATAAATTGTAACAACCAGGCAAGGAAATATACTTGGTTTATTTGATAATACTTGTCTATCAGTAAATCATAGATAGTAAGCTTACTGTGTAAGTATGTGTTTGTGTGTTTCCATGTGTTCATCTACAGTGCTTTATACCGGTATCACACAATGGATGATGTCCAACGCTTGAGGCTAGAGAGATGGCTCTTGGTTATAAGTACTTGCACTCTTGCAGAGAACCATGGTTCAGTGCTCAGCACCTGTGTGGATGATCATAACCCTCAGTAAGTTTTGTCTCGGGGGATCCACTGCACTCTCTGGTCTTCAGACAGAACTTAGTGTCAGTGGTTCATATGTGTACATTCAGCCCTCACACACATACACATAAAAAATAAAAATGGTGCCAGGCGTGATGGATGTCATATTTCCCTAAAGTAAGCAATTTGAAGCAAGAGACAAATGGATCTCTGTAAGTTCAAGGACTCTCTGGTTTACATCATGAGTTCCAGGTTAGCCAGGCCTGCCGCAGCGAAATCACGTCTCTTATCAATCAAGAGATAAACTAAAAAAAATAAAACACATACTACTTGTTATTGTATCTGCACATCAAATGATTTCAGGTTAAGTAAATCCCTTTTGCTTGAAACAAAGGCATTTTTTTAAGCAACAAGGTTCTAAATTTTAAATATGATGTTAAGGCAATTTTTGTTTACTTCAACTTTATGAAGAGCAACAAAGTCTAATGTAAAATTTCCATTGAATTATGTTAAACACTCCAATTCCCTCTATTATATCCATCATAACTACAAATAGTAGCTCAGGTTTAAGGATAAACTGCAGTCATAGACATTGTCATACGTCAAAAACATGCATCGTGTGGTCAGCATTTGGTAGTATAATTTGAACTTTTATCTTATATTATGTGTTTGAGAGTTTTGCCTATGATTTGTGTACCTGGTGCCTTCAGTGGCCAAAAGAGGGAATTGTATCTCCAGAACTGGAGTCCATGAGACTGTGAGCTACCCTGTGGGATGTTGCGAATCCAATCCCGGCTCTTTAGGAAAGTAGTCAGTGTTAGTCATCACTCCAGCACCCCCCTTCAGAATTTGATTTTAATGAGTCTGGAAACATCACAGCATTAATTTTCTCATAAATATAATACAAAAAAATTAATATAAATATCCTTACCACCTATACATTCACTTATTAATTACCTAAGGTCTTAGTTTAGGATTTTGATACCTTTTACATTAGATATGAGTTAAACTTAGCTTAGTTATAATGATCTTTGTCACTTTCTCAGTGAGAAATTTTTGTCTTTGTGAAAAATGTCAGCAATGAATAATTACTAAGTTAATTTTTATCATCTGTTCTGAATTGGTGATAATTTCCCTCATGTCAAATTTTCAGAAAGCAGATCTTATTAAACCAAAATGATTATGTAAGATAGATGCAAACTACAAGTTGTTATAGAACAAACTTCATGCTTTCCTAAGAACCCATCTCTGAATAAAACAAACAAAAAATAATAAAAGCATCCATGTAAGTTTTCATGAAATGATGTGACTATTAATGGATTCCATATATTTAGCCCAACCATTTGGCAAGTTTCTATGAAAAACAGAAGTACAAAATAATTTTATAATATGGGTTTTCAAATGCCAGAAAAAAATCTTTGAATATTATACACTTTTTTCACTTAAGTGTGTTAATGTCTGGCTTATTTGTAAGAGATAACATTGGATAAATGAGAGATGGTTTTTGATGGAAGATACTGTTAAGGTAGATTGAGGAAGCTACAGTTTCATTTTTTGTTCTGGCCTCTGGTTTATTTATTCAGCTACTAATAAATTATGAAAGTTCCTTGTTACTAAACATTGTTCTTTTTAGTGTATTCTAGATAAATAGGGGAATATTTTGTTTGTTTGTTTTACAAATACTTGAAGTTTAACACTGATACTTCCTAGTTTTAAGACTATAAAGGCAGAACTCATAGTTTTTACAGATTATAAGGCAGTTTCATCATCTTCATGATACTCATTTTAATGCTTTGTATTTCTCAGTTCTGCATGTCTTAGGGATAAAGTTGAAATGCATAAACAAATGGGAATTTTTAGCTTACTTTTAACTTCTTGTTATTATTTGTTTGTGCGTGGGGTGGTATGATGTGGTCAGGGGAAATGTACTCACCGTGGTATGTACTGGAATCACTGAATCAACTGTATGGGTTGATTCAGGCCTTCAACATTTCCATCGGTAGTGACTATCTCAGTTACAAGAAAAGTGCCTTCTGTTGATCCACCTCACCTGCAACTTTGTAAAACTTTAGTGATTTCACCAATCAACAAACATAGTCTAAAGAATAAAAAACTCTACCCATATTTATAGTGATAAATTTTAGTTTAGGATAAATACATTAATTACTAGGGTCAATTAATAAGGCACAGTAATATCACTGTTGAATAAATTCTTATAGAACCAGTTCCTACAGTGAACATTATATTTAACTAAGGTGGTTATTATAGTTACCAATGTACACATATTCTTGCAATAATAATAAGAAAGAGGACATAAATTTAAATAAAAGCAGGGAAAGATATATGGGATGTTTGGAGGGAGGAAATAGAAGGGGAAAATGTAGTTGTATTACAGTATCAAAAGTGAATAGTATTTTTTGCTGTGGTAAGAGATAGTTTTACAGATTTAATAGTCACTTATTTTAAGGTAAATTCATCAGACTGGAGAGATGGCTTAGCAGTTAAAAGCACTGGCTGTACTTCCAGATTGCCCTGGTTTATTTTCCAACACCCAATGGGGTCTCATAAATATTTACAACTTCAGTCTTAATTGATCCGACACCTTCTTCTATCTTCCTTGGGTACCAAGCATGCCGAGGTGCATAGACTCATAGGCTGGTAAAATATTCATTCACATACAGGTTTTAAAGGATAAATTCAGACAAATTGATGATGATGATTTTCACAAAAAGAAATTTAGTTTTGTAATTTTTTAAATACAAAAGTTACATAACAAAAGAAGACTGTTATGTGATTTTTTTTTTTGTTGTTGTTGTTTTTTTTCGAGACAGGGTTTCTCTGTGTAGCTTTGCGCCTTTCCTGGAGCTCACTTGGTAGCCCAGGCTGGCCTCGAACTCACAGAGATCCGCCTGCCTCTGCCTCCCGAGTGCTGGGATTAAAGGCGTGCGCCACCAACGCCCGGCTGTTATGTGATATTTTGATTGTGTTCTGACAAAGCTTGTTTGGAGTCTGAGAGTAGAGCTGGCAACTAGCTAAACCTAAATTAATCATAGAGGTTTAACAGACTGTAGAAAAAGAGGAGACAGGAAGTAGTAAGGCGGGTCTGAGAGAGGATCTCGGCTCTTTTGGACAGAGGAATGGTAGAGGTAGGAGGTGACTGGTGGTTGCTCCCTGCTTCTCTGATCTTTCAGGTTCTTACCCCAATATCTGACTCCTGATATTTTATTGATAATGATGAACTAGATTAACACTTCATCTGGCGTCCAACTTTTGGGGCAAAAATTCACAAGACAGTCACTCACTTGCCTGTGGCTTTGCAGCCTCTGGCACCTGCCAGAGCTGCACATGGGAGCTACACCGGCTGGAGTCACTGTGCAGCCGGCTGGCTTTTCTTTTCCTTCCTATCACCTAGTCTGATGTTTTCCTGTTGCAGCCTCTCTACAACAGTCTCCGCAAGCCCCGAACTCCTCAGGCGCCTGGGCTCCAAAGCCACTGGTGTTAGCCCCTCACCAAGGGCCAGATCTACCTTCAGGAAGCCCTGTTCTCTCACTTCCTGTGTATCACATGTGTTGCTTTTGCACATTCCTGTGTCCACCTTTCAGATTGCTGGCTCTTTGACTCCATTTCCCTGTGGGCTGTGGCCTTTCCCTGGGCCCCCTCCTCAGGCTGCTGCCACACTAAGGTAGCCACCTCAACATCTGCTTGGGCAACTGCCGCATACTCTCAGCTCACGACTATGCACAATCAGTGGCAACTGTCCTCATCCAGGCTGTGCACTGCCTGAGTTCTCTGACCAGACCTACTATGCAGCAACAGACATCCTTACACTTCATTGTCATCGTCAACAGATTTGTTGAGACAACTTGGAATTCTTAAAGGGAGGAATTAGTTGAAAAAGAGAGAGAGAGTTTTTCCCATGTTAAAAAATGGGAGACAATATTATCTTAGATGGAATTAGGTCTGTATTATTCCACAGTGGGTGGTTTGAAAATGGAACAATTAAATGAGGGGTCATTAACTTATCTGGGATTATAATTATAGTCATTATCAGTTTGGTAATTATTGTATTATTCCTAATAAAGTTGGTTAATATCAGTGCCAAATACTAGAAATTGACTGATAAGATACAAGTTTTAGAAAAGGTTACAATTGATAAGTTACAAGCCTTAGAAAAAAACTTATTAAAACAGATAATAGGGATATTCAAACATAAACAGAGGAATTTAAAGGAGAACCAACCTTATACCATTACATTAAGAAATTAGAGAGGAACAGCCCAAGGTTATCACAAAAACAGCCTTACTTTATCTAGTCACCATACAGGAACAATTAATAAATGACAGGTATCCCCAAGGCCATGGGGCCCCTCAAACAGACCAAGCTGCACAATTCTCTCCAATATGCAGAAGGCCTAGTCTGGTGCATACAGGCTCCATAGCTGTCAGTCTATAGTTCGTGAGTTCTCATGAACTTGTTTTCTTTGTCTCTATAGAAGTCCCCATCATGATCTTGACCTCTTTGCTCATATAGTCCCCCTTGTCTCTCTTTGACTAGACTCCTGGAGCTTAGCCTGATGCTTGGCTGTGGATCTCTTCATCTACTTCCATTAGTTACTGGATGAAGGCCTTATGATGACAATTAGGGAATTCACCAACCTGATTACCAGGACAGGCCAGTTCAGGCACCCTCTCCATTATTGCCATTAGTCTAAGCTGGGGTAATCCTTGTGGATTGCTGGGAATTTCCCTATCATCAGATTTCTCACTAATCCCATAATGTCTCCCTCTATTAAGATATTTCTTTCATTGCTCTCCCACTCTGTCCCTTCCCCAGCTTGACAATCCTGTTCCCTTATGTTCTCCTTCTCCACCTCCCCTTCAATTGCCACCCCTTGCCCCCAGTTTACTCCAGAGATCTATTCAATTTTCCATTCCCAGGGTGCTCCTATATGTCTCTCTTAGAGGTCTCTAAGAGAGTTAGAGTTAGCTAGCTTGTTAGCTAGCTTCTCTGGAGCTGTGGTTTGCAGGCTGATTATCCATTGCTTTACATCCACTTATGAGTGAGTACACACCATATTTGTCTTTCAGAGTCTGAGTTACCTCACTCAGGATAATATTTTCTAGTTCTATCCATTTGCCTGCAAATTTCAAGATGTCGTTTTTTTTACAGCTAGTCATACTCCAGTCTGTATCCATATGTACAACAATTTCTTCATCCATTCTTTGGTTGAGGGGATTCTAGGTTGTTTCCAGTTTCTGGCTATTATGAATAATGTGGCTGTGAATACAGTTGAGCAAGTGTCCTTGTGGTATGATTGAGCATCCTTTGGGTATATGCCCAAGAGTGCTATCACTGTATCTGGAGTTAGATTGATTCTCAGTTATTTGAGAAACCATCATTCTGATATCCAAAGTACAAGTTTGCACTCCCACCAGCAGTGGAGGAGAGTTCCCCTTGCTCCACATTCTCTCCAACATAAGCTGTCTTCAGTGTTTTTTGATCTTAGCCATTCTGACAGGTGTAAGATGGTATCTCAGAGTAGTTTTTTTTTTCCTTTATAGTTTGGCCTAGGTTATGTCAAAATTGTTTATCGTCTCAAAGAACTAGCTCTTAGATTTGTTCATTATTTGGACTGAGCAGGTTATTTTAGGAATTTATATGTATTTACATTTATGTACATGATAATAATTAGTGAGAAAATGCTTTTTTTGAAAGAGAGTGAGTATAGGGGTATATGGAAGGGTTTGAAGGGAAGAAAGTGAAGGAATAAATTTTGTAACTATATTATAATCTAAGAGTTAAATAAAATTTATTTATTTATTTATTTTTTCGAGACAGAGTTTCTCTATATATCTTTGGTGCCTATCCTGGAGCTCACTCTGTAGACCAGGCTGGCCTCGAACTCACAGAGATCTGCCTGGCTCTGCTTCCTGAGTGCTGGGATTAAAGACATGTACCACCACTGCCTGGGTAAGAGTTAAATTAAATTTTAAAAAAGGCAGAAAAATACATCTT
Organism: Peromyscus attwateri; assembly: GCA_902168425.1. Classification (NCBI taxonomy): domain Eukaryota; kingdom Metazoa; phylum Chordata; class Mammalia; order Rodentia; family Cricetidae; genus Peromyscus; species Peromyscus attwateri. The sequence continues at coordinate 22,613 of CABHPP010146816.1, read as the reverse complement.
GATTTATATCATCAGTTACCCTGCATATTTTTTTCAACTAGAAAACAAGTATTATCATTATCATTGGTGAACCCTAATGGAAAAGTATTTAACACAATTCAATTAACAACAATTATTGTGTTCCCATGCATCTAAGATAGTGGGTATTAAAATGATTATTTAGAGTATTGTAAGTATCTGATTTTACTACTTATAGTTCTTAAATAAATGGAGTATTCATCTCTATTCTTTTTGACAAACACAAACACACACATGTGTGTGTATACATACATACATATATATGCAATGTTGACATTCAGATAGCAAAATGAATTTTTAAAGTTATTGTGATTAGTCAGGACTGGTAGGGTACAATTTCTCTTACCTGTTGATAAGAATCACTCAAACTACTTGAAGAAGAAAATCATTTAACTCCAGGAGTTAAGAGGCTTATGTTTATTGGAAGAGCTGCATGAGTAATCACTACTTCTCCCACAACATCAAAGCAAACAGTCTTAAAGGAAGCAGTAGTTTATTCCAATATTTCAAAACTTAATAATCTTGCAGCCTTACCAAAATTTTAGGCTTCCAATCTGTACAAGAAAATTGTTAACCTAACCCTGACATTCATAAAGCCTGTTAATAAAATCTGAGAATGCATCACAGTTCAGCTTATGTCATTCTGACATCATAGCAGGAGAAACATGGCCTCCATTCCACATATCCACATCTGTCTTCCAAATCTGTTCCATAGATAACGACATGGTAGAACTTGTATATTATGCAAGATCTTAATTATATGGAAGTGTGAGAAGCCTGGTCTTCCAGAAAATTTCAGCTTTGTGTGAAATAAGGAACATGACAGCGAGCAAGTTGACAGAATTTACTATATATAGTTTACACGTTTGATCACTATAGCTGAGTGACAAATAACATAATCATGGTGGCTTAAAACATGACACACTTTCTCACAGTGGGTAAGAAATACAGAGAAGCTTAGCCATAACATATGTTTAGGATCCCAAAAGACTGCCTTCAACTATTAGCAGGAATAAACTCTTAATCGAGGCTCAGATAAGAAATAAGTTCACTAACTGATTTTATACATGTTGTCCACAAAATTCATTTCCTTGTATCTGTAGCTCTAGGACTTTTGCTATTTTTCTGTTTTCCACACTGCCCTTAAGGCTTTGCTGTATTTTTTTGAATGGATACCTCCCTCAGAGCATCTAAACTCATTCAAATAGAAAACTTGTCTCTTAAATAATAAAATACTATTTCACAAATGCTGCTGAATTTCATTAATTGGAAGCAAGGCAAATGCACGACCTATGTTCAAAGATTGGAATTGATTTGCTATATCTGGTATATTACTGTCTTCCTTCAATCAGTTCTTCTGTTCCTTAAAAATGAAAGACAGGAATCCACTATTAATATTCTGAAATGTCCAAATTGATAATTTGTAGCAGCATCTAGTTTAGGTGCAGAATCTTAAGTTTGTAGTTGAATAAAGCAAATTACTATAGTTCCTAAAGAATCTGATCTATAAAGCTGAGATTCCTTTTTCTACCGCTCCCATTAATGCAACACAAATGGAGACCCAGACACAATGAAAGAACTGTAAATTCTTTCTGTAATATTCTTATTGGTAAATGGGAGGACGAAGGGAATCTATTATGATCTGTAGAAATTTTGACATACAGCTGAGATAACAATGGCAATTCCTTAATTAAACATCAATGCTAGAAAGACTGGCTACAACCATGAATAGGTCAAAATTCTATGTTAATTTATACTCTAAACTTGAAAAAGCTTAATTATGCCATTGATAAAGGAAATACATAAAACCTTAAATTAAATTAGTATTTGAAAACTTTTCAATACTAATTGCTTTCACTACCCATCAAGAATGCTCTTGATGGATATCTGAAAGAACATAGATTATTAGCTTATTATTATAATCCCCTGAGTGAAAGCAGGCTTTCTAGGATGGTGGCTTCTGTTCCCAGAAGACACTTGAAGCAGAGACAATGGGAGAGCACTAGGGCAAGTATCAAAACAGGACATATATGGAAAAGCAGATAACCCAGGGTTTCTATAAGACACCCAATATCAAGTGCCTTTAGCAAACTCTAAGGTCTGGGGCTCCTTCCATCATGATGGCAGCTGTTTGATATACTCAATCATGCAACATATCTAGTGGTTAGTCTCAAGTGTCAGCTTGACTGTACCAACTATGTTGAAATATTCTGGCATTGCCTTGCCCTCCTATTATTTAACTGCTTGAATAGAAGAAAATCCCAACTTCTAAGAAAGATAGACAGAGACAAGTCTTTAAAATCTTGTAATTAATATAAAATAATTTAGTATAAAAATCAATATTGTCCTTAACTATTTCAGCCATTCTCTCATCATAACAACACTGTAGTTTGCATGGAATAGTTCTACCAATCAAAGAATCTCATCTAGCTGGAAGGAGAAACTCAGGAAGAGGAAGGAGTAAAAATTGATTTGCCATTGTTTTAGAGACGCTTTCCTATTCACCTGTCATTACACAGAAGTCAGTTTTCATTTTTCAGTTTCTCTGGATGTACAGATACTTTTGTTGAGTGAAAATTGTGTTCTTTCTTGAACCTATTTCTCTCTTCTTGTGTTTAATTCTTGAAGTCTGATTGTAAATGGTGGTCAAACTCATACAACATCACAAGATATCATTTAGAACACAGTATCATTAATTGTCCATTACAATCAATAAAAGTTAAATAAGTGATTCAATTGATTGTTTCTACTTCTCCCTGTAACTTGTTGAGTTTAGTTTGAAGTACTGAAAAAGCCTCATATAGAATATTTGTAAATCATTTTTAACTAAAACACAGTTTTCTTGTTTCACATAAGGCAGATCCTTCAACAGCAAACAATACATACTAATTAATGAAAAACAAGTAGATATTTTTTTCTCATCCTCATATTTAATATTGTTCATTTTATTTGACATTTCTGATTTCTTGGTTCAAATGACAGCACATGAAAATTGCTTTTTAAAACGTGTAATTTGTCATCTACTTTTCATATACTAAGCCAATGCAAAAATTCTTTTCTCATGATTCTTGGGAAGGAATCAAAGTTTCTTTTGTATGGCATTTTTTATACTTTACAATGTTTTAAAGCCGAATAATGTGTGTATCTATTATGTGCATTTTATTTCTTTCAATATTTCCCCAGAGGGAAGCATCTTGATGCTTGCAAGTTATGATGCAGAGAGTCAGCATCTGTCTTTCTTCATCCTTTGTCTGCACGGCTTTCTCCTTTTTCAGCCAGTTCACTCATGCACTCTTCTTTTACTTGTATTATCTATTCAAATATTTTTCTATCTTGACAAATGAGCATCATCTAAATGTTTTTCTTGATATTTGTGTTTTGATCAAAATGTTCTACACAGGAAACCAGGCTAGCAAAAAATGGAAATTAAACTAACTATAAAATCACCTTAGAAGTTCCAAGTAAAGCAAGAGGAATGCAGTTATTCTTTCCCCAAATTATAATACAATACATGGTTACAGCATATTTGAAGGATTCTGGTTTCAGGTAATGACACACAACTGAACACACTTTCAGCAACTTTACCAACTTTCTGGATTTTCTAGATCACCACTGTGAGAATATGTTTTTAAAAGATGGTAATAGGAGTGGTGGACCCTTTGTCACTGAGATCTAGAAGTAGAGTCAGACATATCTGTGAGTTCAAGGCATTCCTGGTAGTGAGTTTCAGGCCAGCCATTGCCACACAGTGAGACTATTTCCCAAGAGAAAAACAATACACTATGGGCAGTATGAGATTCATTGTTACTACACATACACTTGTTAAATGAAGATCATTTATTTAGTTAGAAATAAATATGCACATATAGAATGATTTTACATGGAATCACAAAAAATAAATTTTAAAATGACTATATATTGAGGCAGAGAAGGAAAATAGTTCAGGGGAGAAAAGCTAGCCTTTAAAAATAGTCTGTTTTCAGATGTCAACAAAATAATGCAAATGTGTTATAAATGTGTATATAAAAATGGAAAGCACAATTAAATATAAAATAAATATTCAAATTTTATTACAAATCTTAACTGAAGAAAAATTTCAGCTAGTATGGGCACAATAAATAGAAAGTTTGATAAATTAGTTTTGACTTACACCGTTTTCAGTTTATTATGGATACATATCCTTTTTGTAAGTAGAAGGGAGTTTTGACTTTCTCTTATAGAATATATGTACAGAAACTATTGCATTTTTTCTCCCATGTATAGATCTTTTTGATAGGGAGTAAATTATCCACACTAGGTCAGATTACTTCCTGCTCCATCAGCAATGCCTTGTGATGGCTTGGATTTTTTTTTAATCTTATGCTGGATGAAAGCAATCCTGAATTTATTTGCCTTTCTCTTTTGTTCTTTTCAGTTCTTCTTTCCAACTTTCTCACCACATTTAAAACTTTATTAATTTCTGTTCTTTCAGTATCAGATATAATAAGAAATAGATAATATTTATTTTTTTCTTTCATGACATATGTGAAAATTTCTCTCTCCTCATTGTTCTTCATTTATGAGTTTGCTTCTTGTTTTATTTTGAAGTTTATATCTTCTTCATAGATTTGGCATCTTCCTCTGGTATACCATTAAAAATGTTAAACTAAAAGACAAGTATACTGTGTCTCATGTTCCTCGATATCCCATATGAGGGAAACAGATTCTCTGAGTATAAAACTTTGCTTGTACTTAAAGTGAAATTGTATTTTATTTACTTAAATAATTCATATAGTTTTGAGATTATAATATAATTACAATATTTCCCCTTTCTTCCCTCTTAGTCTTTCCATGTTCTCTTTCAATTTATGGCCTCTATTTTTATTATTATTACTTACATATATGTATGTACATATATATACATATATTTGTACATACATTAATACAAACTACTCAGTCTATAATATCCCTTTTTTATTAATGCTTTTCAAGGATTGAACAGTCTGACCATAATGTACATCTACCACAGTTTTGTTTCTAAGTACTGGAGGATTGCCAATATCAGGACTTCAGAAACATGTTTTGAGCTCTGGGTGTAATTTTGTAATTCACTATGAGACATTAGTAATTACAAACATTTTGAAAGTAGTGCCTTTGCTTTGTTGAGAGAAGGAAGAATAAGAAACCAAGCTGCTTCGGTTTTTTTTTTTTTTTGCATAATACCACATTTGCCTCTTTTATATAGCTTTTTCCTATGAAAATCTTTGTACTCAGTGAATTTCATGCTCATGAATTCATCTGACAGATTCTCTTCAGTGTTTTACAGAGATTCACAAACATGGCCCCTTGCCACTTGTATATTTGAATTTAATGGGAAGATTTGTATGATTATGTATTGGTGGTATAATTCAAAATAGAAGTAATATAATGAACAATGACAGATATTTCAGACACTTAAACTACAGCTTTAAATAAGTGTGAATGTGTATATTGTAAGTAGATATATTGTTCATCTACTTAGAACATTTATTTATTTATTTATTTTGGAAATTCTGTAACTTTTGATTGCATTAGAGGGTCAGCTGATTTCTCTAAAGAGACAACCTAAATCACTTTAGTTTTAAAATATAGGCTAATCCTCTGAAAGAATTATTGTGTCCTAGTGATTTTTGAAATGATTTGTGGAAAAACATTTTATGTAAATATGTTGAAATCCCCAAAGACACAATAACAATCCTTTAACTTTTATATAAAAGATACATTTGACAAAATGTGTTCATTATAGCCTTCTAATAATAAACTAGAAATAATATAATGTTCACAAGGTTAATGAATTGCAGGTCATGCTATATTTCAGAGGAAGATAAAATTAATTGTGTTCTTTATAATGATGAGTAGCATATTTTTTCTCAGAATATTTGAAGATGGTGGGATTCTTCCCATTACTGCTCATTAGGACCACATTTCCTTATAGGTATAAGGAACAAGATAATTAATAGATACATTTGTATCAGGATCTAGTACTACTCCCTTAATTAAAGTCATCCATATTTGATAATCCATATTTTAATGTCTATTTTAGAGACAATAGGATTCATGAGAAGCAACACAGCTAATAGCCTATGAAAATAATGAGTGCAAGACATGTTATCGGTGCTGATGTTGAGATCATCTTCCCTTAGCATGTGATCAATTGTTACAAAGTATCTGAGAGGCAAGACAATGGAGTCGTTAAGAACCATTATGATGAGCTATGATTATAAAAATTTATGCAAATAATAAAAAAGAACACAAAAAGTATCCAGAATATTTCAAACATTTCAAGTCATACCTGTAGTTTTAAGATATTTATTTACTACTCAAAAATTTGTTAGGTCAAAACCATTAAAGATGAACTTACCATCAAAAATAATATTATAGTGATAGACTGTCACAAACCCATAGCTGAGTGCAAATGTAAAATTATAAAAAAAATAAACTGAATTTTTATTTAACAAACACACAAACAAAAAACAGATCAAAACTTTTAAAATGACCATTGACTGAGAATCATAAGAAACTCCTTTACTTCATTTGTCAATGTGAGTAATTTAAGATATCATAGGGTATGCCCAATCTTCATTTGTGAACTTAAAAATATAAGGCCATTTAAAAACAGAAATTTATCCAGAATTATTTATTATATATAAATATTCTACTCTACATTAAAAAAATATTGAAAGTATACACATTAATTCAAATTCAGTCTATAATTATTGGAGATAAATAAAATACTATAGGTATTATTTTAAAGGGAACCCACTAATTCTCTTTTCATTCCTCAGCTCAGTTTGACAAAGGAACTAAAAACATAGTCATCCTATGAAAACATCATCTCAGCAATTTCTCTGAAGTCAGGTGGAATGAATCTGCCAAATGAAAGAATGCAAGGCACAGCTGCTGCCCCAAATTGATCTATTTAGTAGAACATATCTGTTTAATCTTTCATGATGGATCATGACACAAAAAACATCTTGACATGAACTGAACTTGACATTTCCCAAATTAATTTCTCATTTTCTTTCCAGAAACAGGAAATGCTGCTAATCTGCAGCATATTCACAGCGTACACCAACATTTATGTAATTACATAACATATGGCAAATGATAAAATGTTCTGTGAAACATTGTACTCTGAATGATCATTAATTCGAAAAGGACTCAACCACTCAGGTTCCATTAAGTTTTTATATGTGATTCCAGAGGTAAAAAAAAAAATCATTGTTTTGAATAGTTTTATATTTTTCTAACACTTTCCAAAACAGATGCTTTTCTCAAATTTATATGGATACTCACATAAAGTTAACCTGCTCTTATTGTTAAATAAATATGACATTGAACAGTAAGTGATTTAAAAATTCAAAATGCTTTTTAGGATTATTTAACTTATTATTTTTAAAATCATTTTACCGAATAAAAATTACAAAATATCAAGGTGAAAAATTCAAATTATACCATTGTGCAGCTGTATACTTATGATTAATATTGAATTAAATTGCTGCTGAAAGAAATGTAAAGCAGAAATCTTTCATAGTCTTTAAGGAAGAGAATGCATTCAATATGTGGTTTCAAAATATAATTCTGAGTGTTAGGAGCAGGAAACATATAATATGCAGATGTAGAATCAGAAAAAAATGGCAAGAAAATGATTGGTAATGTCTAGGGAATATGAGGATACATGCCTGTAAAGCAAGCATTTAAGAACTCCATGTATGATATTGAGAAGTTGAGGGCCATCTTTGGCTACATGATGAGTTGGAAGATAACTTAGAACACATAAGGCAAATCACCATAAAATAAAACAAGAGATGTGATATTTCTTCAATGTGATAAAAACTAAGATGAAAATCTATGATTGAGGAATGTTGCTCAAATTTTAAATGGTCTTATAATAATAATAAAAAAACCCCACAGAGCTAGATATTGGGGTAAATGCTGAAAGATCAGAGATACAAAGGAACAAGTCACTGCCATATCTTACCTCTAGGACTCCTCAGCCTGAAAAGCCTCTAGTTCCTGTCTCCTTGAGCCTTATGTTCCTTTCTCCGCATAGCCATCACTTCCTGGGATTAAAGGCATGTGTGCTTCCCAAGCAAAGGCATGAGATATCAAGTGCTGGGATTAAAGGTGTGTGCCACCACTTCCTGACTCTGTTTCTTTTTTTAACTGAGTCAATTTCATGTAGTCCATGGTGGCTTTGAACTTAGAGATCCAGATGGATCTCTGCCTCCCAAGTGCTAGGATTAAAGGTGTGTGCTCCCACCGCCTGGCATCTATGTTTAATCTAGTGGCTTGTTCTGTTCTCTGATCTTTAGGTAAATTTTATTAGGGCACACAATACATCACCACAAAGGAGGCCCAGAAAACAGTGTTAGATTAGGTTTTAATCATATTTATTTTAAGATGCACAAATTTAATTTTACATAGAAGAGTAACTGTTTTATTATCAATCTGAAAGTTTTCTTTATGATAATATAGAAGTAGGTTTAGCACAGCAAAAGATGTCACTTGGAGAGGAAGTATCCCCCAAAGGTCATATGCTAAGGGCTGTTTTCCTAGACTATGGTGTTATTGGAACTGATGGCACCTCAATAATTGAAGCCTATGAGATTACTCTTCTCCTCTGTAGTGTACATAGAACCTTCCAGCACTATGAAATTTGGCCAGTGGGAAATGAAGGTTCCAGATCAATGTCAACTTGATTTTGCCGTGTTTTATAATTCAAGTATGTGGTGTCTTTAGCTGTAGGGTCATATAGTCAAGTTCTTGTTGGTAAACAAGATCTATGGAAATAATCAAATAACGTTTCTGGGATCCCTATAGAATTCTACTAAACAACAACTCAAACAACAACAAAAAAAATAAACAGGAAAAAAGTTAATCCTTATCTGGTACTAAATTTTTTATTTGATAGACATGTAGCAGGAGACTGTACTTGAAGTCCTCATATATTTACATGTAACTAATTTAGGAAGTTTCCACAAGGTTTCTAGATGACATTTTTAAAAGTCTTCAGTGCTAGTTCTTCACCCTCATCCTTCTGCCTTTCCCCAGCCTTCCCATTCCTAACCCATTTAACCCTTCCCCATCATTTCTATTCTACCTTCATAGTTGTGTGTTCTATCCCTCTTTTCTTAGAAGGTTCATCACCAAGAATCCTGCATAATGTCCCTCAATTCTGTGGGAACTAGAACTTGAAGACATTTGTAATATTAATTAGGCATTTTATTTCTTCTGCCAAAAATTCTGTTCAGTTCATTGGCCCAGTTTTTACTTGTGTTTATGTTATTGTTTAGATTTCTTAATTTCCTTGTGCATGCTAATGATTAATCCTCTGTTTGGTGTTTGTTGGTATATATATATATATATATATATATATATATATATATATATATACACAAAGTCTGTCTCTTCACTGTATTAACTTTTTCTTTGTGATACAGAGCCTTTTAAGTCTACCACATCCCATTTGTCAGTTGTTGGACTCTCTCCCCGAATCAAAGAAGACCTTTCAGTAAGCCTTTAACCTACGGCTATCTCTCAAGATGTTTTCTTGTTTTCCCTAACAATTTCAGGGTTTCAAGTCATTTCCTTGATGTATGTATTAGGAGCAGGGTCAAAAATTGATGATCCTGTTTCATTCTTCTGTATATGAATGGTGTTCTCTCAGCACTATTTTTTAAAAAGGTATTCTTCAATTGAATGTACCAGGCTTTGCTATCCTGCCATGGGAGGATTTACTCTTTTGCAGAAGGGGATAGGGAGTGGGTCTGGGGGAAAGGTGTTGGAGGGATTGAGAGGAGGAATGAGAGGGGGATCTGTGGTTGGTATGTAAAATGAATAAAAAAATTGAATAAAAAATAAATTAAACATGAACTGTGAACCAATGGCTGAGGGGCCCCCAACTGGATCAGGCCCTTTGAATGGGTGAGACAGTTGATTGGCTTGATCTGTTTAAGAGGCATACAGGCAGTTGGACCGGGCCCTGTGCTCAGTACATGAATTGACTGTTTGAAACCTGGGGCTTAGTAGAGACCCTAGGCTCAGCCTGGGAGAAGGGGACTAGACCTGCCTGGGCTGAGTCCACCAGGTCGATCTCAATCCTCGGGGGAGTCTTTGCCCTTGAGGAGATGGAAATGGGGGGTGGGCCGGGGGGAGGGGGGGCGGCCGGGGGGAGGGGGGCGGGACGGGTGTAGTGTGCAGATTCAATTCAACTTCCATCAATGGAAGTTGAATTATATTGTAAAATAAAATAAAATAAATTCAAAAAAATAAATTAAAAGGCATTCTTTTTTACCCTATATAGTTTGACACCTCTGTCAAAGATCAGGTGATTGTGTAATTGTGTATCTGTATATTATATTATGTCCCACTGGTCTATCTGCCTGTCTTTGTCCCAGTGTCGTGTTGCATTAGTATAATAACTCTTCAGTGTCACCAGAAATCAAGTATGAAGCTGTCTCTATAATTTTCTTTAGCCTTAGGATGGCTTTTACTCTCTAAAGACTTTTGTGCTTCCAAAAGGTTTTGCAGGTTTTATTTAGTAACTTCTGTGAAATATGTCATTGAATTGTTGATGGAAGTTGAATTGAATCTGCAGATTACTTTTGGTAAAATAACAATTTCTCTCAATGTTGAATCTTCTAATTCATGAGTGTTAGTGGTCTTCTCCTCTATTAGTGTCTTCAATTATTTCTTTTCAGTATTTTAAATTTTTCATCATTGATATGTAGCTGGAGTTTTCTCTCCGGGTCCCACCAAACCCCAGCAGTCCCTTAGCCCACTTAAAATAAACATATAGACGCTTATATTATTTAAACTGCTTAGCCATTAGCTCAGGCCTATCATTGTCTAGCTCTTACTCTTATATTCAGCCCATTTCTATTAATCTCTACTTTGCCACGTGGCTCCTGGCTCACTGGTACCTTACATCTTCCTTGTCCTGGTGGTGGCTGCAGTCTCCCCCTCCGCCTTCCTGTTCCCTCAATTCTCCTCTCTGTTAGTCCCGCCTATACTTCCTGCTTGGCTTTACTGGGCAATCAGTGTTTTATTTATTAACACATTTGCCATACAGAACATCCCATAGCATTGATGTCTTGCAATTCCTTGGGCAGGATTTTTTTTCAATTTTTATAGAAAGACATTGCTTGTGGTAATTATAAATAGACTTGTTTTCTTCACTTCTTCAGAATGTTTGTTGCTAGTTTAGAAAGGGAACTTCACTGGGGGTTTAAGGACATTTGGAGATTAGTCATAGTTTATTAGACTCTACATGCCCAATTTTGGTGCAAATATGTTGGTTTAATGTCACTATACACTATGATTTCTATAATTTGTATTATCTAAATATACATGATTAAGGAGAGATTATCATTGATCAATGAATACCTATATTTCTTTGTGATACTTTTAAATTATTACTTTCTTTGCATTTCCATAATTCTTAACTTTTTATTAGACATATTATATAGCACAAGATAAGTGCTAATAGTACTACTGTTACTTCCTATATATATTATATAATTTTAATTTTGTATACCATTGTTCACAGGGAAATTAAGCAGGCAGGGAATTTACTAATTTCTCTGCTCTCCATTACTGTGTCCCATGTGGATTTGGAGCCAAATTGTATGTGGGTAGACCATGATATTCACTGTGTATAGGTTAAGATAATATGTGATACTGTAGTTATGCATGTACACATTTTGTAACCAAAATGTCTATATTTGAATCCTAATATTTTGAGAAGACTTGGGTTCAATTCCCAGAATCTTCATGATGGTTCACAACTAAACATTACTTCAAGTACTAAGGATCTGATTTGGTGCGCACACATGCTTGCAGGCAAAAAAGTCATACAATTATAATAAAATAAGTAAAGCTAAAGAAATTGCATTTATATTGTCAATCTATTTATTAAGTGTCTCTGTCTACTGATATAACTGAATAGAAAAACAGCATTAATTATTTCAGTTTTTAATACTTAATTATGTAAATGTCTTTTTAAATTACTTAGTACACAGTGAATAATTCATGTTACTATTTTACTTACAAAATGAACAACCCCAACTAAAATGCAGAATTCCCTTTTCAGGAGAAGTACTCCTAAGGAAAATATCTCCATCTTCACAGTTCTTTTCTGAATATGAGGAATTATTTGCTATATCTAATTACTTGACAAAGCGATATAGGTAGGAATAAAATGAATTATTTTAAAACACTTAATTTTTTCATTTCAAATACTTAAAAATAATTCCTTTATATCATATTAAAAGTGTATTTTTGATGGCAATAGTGAACACATGAATCATATTTTTAAATTTCAGGTTTATATTGAATATATTCACATATATTGTCTTCATATCTAGTATTATATTTTGATTGAAATATATGGAGGATGCTATGTACAGAAACAAGGTCTGTCTTTTTAAAGACAAAAAATGCATATATGTCAGTTACTTTTAAATAGCATATTTTATCTGGATTTTATAAATCTATAAATCAGATGACTTATTGAAAATGTAACAGGTTCACATCTGAAGAGAAAAAAGAAAACTAAACAAAACAAAAATAGTTCCTGTCACTGCACTTGAGAGAATTAATGCACTTAACATAGAATTTTTAAGAAATAAAATTCCTCAAAGTTAATAAAGACTTGAATTTAGGTGATATATCCTCTAATATTACATCTTAAATGGAAAAAGTTTATTGTTAGTGTGATTACACAATATCACAGTTATTTCAACCAACTATTTAAAGAAATTGTTTCTACACTTAAAGGGAATATGAGTTTGAAGTGACTAAAGTAGCAAGCCTAGGTAAAGAGATCCATAATTAATTATATATGACACCATTTCCCACTAATGTGGAAATATGAGGCTATTTCATATGAATCTTCATGCTCTTTAGAGATTGTCGACAGTGAGTTTATTGAACTTCAGGTTTTTTGCTTAACAGATTTTGTTTTGAATCTTCCCTAAAAATATTGCCTGAAGGCATGTAACTTAAAAGCTTTATTGTAACAAGAAGTATTTAGTGTGCTGGATTTGATGCAAGAAAACAAGCTGTTTGCTTAGAGGCAAAAATTTTCAAAGAGCCTAATTAATGGAACCGAAGACAGTATTTTAACATCAAACTAACAGGGAAACAAATTATCAGCTTTGAGTTGGAAAATTTCAATTGAACTCTTGAACTATTCTACGTAAATCAAACATTCTGAAGTACTATTTACATTAATTGTATTTTGAAATTAAAAGATATATTATCTTTTGCTATGGAAAAATTGCAATAATGCATGTTATTTTCTATATTGTACACTGAGTCTGCTTACTATTGTGTTTCAGAGCACTCATAATTCTGTAATGTGGACAATTGATTGTACATATTTCATGAAGAGAAATATGGGCTTTTAAACTGAAGAATGCTGCAAATATCAATATACTATATTTTTACTTGCAGTGCTATTATTTTAATTATTTTTATGACTACACACCTTCTTTTAGGTTAGATCATATTTGGGAATGTATACAAATTTTTGAAAAATTACTGAATTTCACTGATATGCTTTTACTTTGGCACTATCTACTAAACTACAATCACTTAGTTTTTAATTATTTATTTTATGAGTATGTATGTTTTAGTTGCATTTTTTTTTTTGTGCACTTTGCTCATGGTTATTCTAGTGGAAGCTACTATAGAGCATAAGATCACCAGGGATTGGAATTATAGATTGCCATGTGGGTGCTAAAATTAAACCCTGGTACTAGGGAAGTGAAGACACTGTTCTAAACATCTGAACCATCTCTCCCTCCCCCATTATTTTCTTTATTGTTTCCTCCAATATCTGCTGCCCATCCCAGATAAAGAAGGATTATATACCATTTGGTAGCCTAGGATTCCTGAAGAACTGTATTGTGTTCTTCTAAAGAGCTGAGTTAAGTTTTCCTAGATGCCATTTCAAAGTGTTCAAATGGCCCAGTTATTGTGGTATGCCCATGAGATACCAGTGCCTGCATTTGTAGTCAGAGATAGGAGGGCTACAATTCAAGACCAACCTTGATTCTATAGCAGTGGCTCTTAACCTTAGGTTGTGACCCATCTGGGTGTTACATATCAGATATATACATTATGATTCATAACAGTAGCAAAATTACAGTTATGATATATCTATGAAATAACTTTATGGCTGGGGTCACCACAACATGAGGAACTGTATTATAGTGATACAGCAGTAGGAATGTTTGAGAACTACTGCTCTATAGGAAGTTTGGGGCAAGCATGATGTACAGAAGAGAAATTACATCAAAATCAAAGAAATGAACATTACATGCATGCCTGGTCTAATGAGATGGGAATGAATAAGTTCATAGTCTAAAGGTGTGCTATAGACTTGTTTTTGAAGTATTTTCTATCAGTAGTTGATGATTAGATTTGTTGTCTGATTATAGAAAGCTCACTTAGAATCCCCGTAAAATTTGATGCTCCACTGTATTTATCTGAGAAAAATCTTGACATTAGAAGGGCTATTTTATTTAGTTAAAATGATTATATGTATTTATATATGTTTGCATGTACATAAACATATACTTGACATTCATAAAATCACACTTAAGCATAGTTGTTTTCATACATGTCTCAAGAAATTTTAAGTAATTAAAAAACTATCTTCACTGTATATAAAGGAATTATATGGAAAAAATCTTTAAATATTACAGTATCATTTAAATTAATTAAAGAAAATAAAGAAAAAACTCAAGAAATAATAGGAAATATTTTGAAATGATTGAAAGTAATAGGTCATATCAGCTTTCATGGGAAGCAGTGTAAAAAGTACTGAGAAAAGATGTGTAGATTTGATGCTCATGTTAAAAAATGATAGAAAAGATTTAGAATAAAATGCTTCAACATTTACACTAGTGGATATACTAGAAAGGACTCTATCACAAAGAAAAGTAAAATGATTAGTGTCAACTTTATGGGAATATAAAGCATGTATCTAGAACAAATGATGTTTTGTTGTCCTTTATTATTATCTTTACATGTGATTTAAAATATGAGAAATATAATTTATTGATAAGTTAATAAAAAAATAATATTACTTATGACATAAACAATAGAAAAATATGTAAAAAGTTACATTAATTTTTTTCACGAATTGCACACAAATAAATATTGTGAAAAACAAACAAGGCTATTACAAAAATAAGTCAACAAATAACAGCAATATTTAGGTGAAAGAAATTTCACGTATGATTCCCAACTGCTAATTTCAAACATGAAGTTACATGTGAGGAGTTGTGCTTCCATTTGGAAAAGATATGACCAAGGTGTGGATGGAAGAAGAGGAAAAAGTATCACGAGTTGAAGCAAGATTCATCTGCATAGTGTGTTCAAGCCTAGGCTATAAAACACACTGTGTAAACAAATAAATGTAAACATTTCTCCACTTTTGAATCAAACCAGCAAAACCCCCATGTGTAAATTACACAACACTTACATCCCATTTAAAATCCATTTAAAAACCAGAAATTTATTTAGTATTGATATTTGCTTAAAGATTTTCAGGTCTGTTTATTAAGTTACGGCAAAATGTATAGTCACAGAAATTATTGCCATGAATTAATAAGTGTTTAGTAATAAATCCTAGAAATGTGTTTCCATATATTCCATTCCACACCAGGCCATGCAGAAGCAATAGGTATTGTTGGGAAAGGGCAAAACCCAAGAACCTCTATTATGATTTCCACCATAAGATACAGATGATACAGATTACATCACATTACTTCACAATAGGATTAACTAGTTTGAAGAGTTTCATCAGTATCTGTGGCATGGTGGCTGCTGATACCAGGTCTTAGAGAAATTAGGGCAATCCTGAATTTGAAATCTTGAGAAACTACCTTCACTGGAGACAGGGGCATTGTACTTATTGATTTGGCAATGAAAGGTGCTCTTCTGAATGAGTCATTTACTACATCTAGCAATTAACAAACTCAAGAAAATTTTGCTCCAAAGATTTAAAGAGTAAAAAGTAGGGTTAATGCAGTGTGTGTGTCATAAAGATTTGCATCTGAATTGGATTTTTTTCTAAATATATAGTTGTTTTTTATTTGAAAGACTGAAATACACATTTTGATTTTCTTACATAAATTACTGAATAAATTGTTTCTAGTTTTGCCATTTAATGGGAAGAGAATACAAATTTGTTATTCAATACCAAAGGGTCAGTCCTGGGAACATAAAAATATTATACAAATATAGCTGGGTGCATTTTTATATTTTTAAAAATGTATATGCTTATGTGCATATATATGCATGTAATAAGGATTAATTTTAAGAAAACAAAAAATGAGCCAGGCGGCGGTGTTGCATGCCTTTAATCCCAGCACTGGGGAAGCAGAGGCAGGCAGATCTCTGAGAGTTTGAGGTCAGCCCAGTCTACAGAGTAAGATCCAAGACAGGCACCAAAACTACATGGAGAAACCCTGTCTCAAAACACAAAAAACAAAACAAAACAACAACAAAAATCACCAATGAGAGGTATAAGGGAGGACTTATAGGAAGAATTGTTATATTATAAACTCAAAAATAAAAAAAAAGTAATGTCAATTAGAGCTATGACTCAATGGTAAATGAACTTCTTGCTACACAAGAAGTCCTGAGAAAGATTACCAGCACCTATTCTGGGGGCACACAACCACTTGTAACTCCAGCTCCAGAAATCCAGTGCTTTCTTTTGCTTTAGCTGGCACCTGAACACATATGTGTTCTCTTATACAAATGCAAACACACACACACACACACACACACACACACACACACACACACATAGACATAAATTTTAATAAAGAATAATATGAATGCATGTAATATTTTAATATCAAATGTGTAGTCTATAATAACATCACAGAGAGATCAAGGTATTTTAAAAATCTTTTAAAAAGATGGAATAAAAAGCTGACACTAGGGGCATTTACAGCTTAGATGCAAGATTGTAAACATCAGTAGCGAACTTCTGCCCTCTGGGGTTCTCCCATTGTGCTCCCCTCGCTTGGACATGGTGAACGGGTGGTGGCAGTGCAGGTGTTATCGCTACAGATGGAGGTTCCACCGGGATCCAAGAAAGAAGGGACGTCACTGATGGACACCCGAGTAAGGCTGGCCAGCATTTTAAAGAAAAGGAAAGAGAAGATAAAGGTGTATTGAAATGGGTGCAGCTAGCTCACAGTCAGTTAATTGGACTGCTGAAGCAGGAAGGCACCGAAGTTAATAAAGGTCAAGACAGCTAAAGATTTTAAATAAAAAAGGAAATCTTCCCAATAGAGAAGAGGGAAGGAAAGGAAAGTTCTTGTTAGAAAAGGGAGAGAAATTTTAATCAAAAGAAAAAAGGATTTTCCCAGTAAAAAGGGGAAAAATTTTGAAACTAGGCCTAATGATTTTGAGGTCCTGTAGAGGAAGGATGAAGGAAAGAGAAAAGCCTCTTCCCAGTGGTAATGGAGGAAGAAAAGGCTCTTTCCAATCTAAACATTTTCAGGATAGCTGAAACTCTGAGCTCTTTCTGCCTGCTAGCACAGAGCGGCAGCATCTGGATTACAAAGTTTCGTAGAAGTTTCATTGTCTGTTTGCTTAATTTTGGTTTAAATGTTCATTTTTCCCTCAGAGTGGGAATAATTCAATATTTAGGATCCCTTCGTGGGAAATGTTTTTCTGTTTTTTCCCTTATGGTGGGAATAACTCATTATTAGGTAGTCCCTTCATGGGAGAAAGGGGAAGTTTAAATGGGAGTGCGTGTGTGGGGGGCATGCTCCCAGCGTGGTGGACAAAGGTGCGTCGTGCAGCTCTTGCGAGATGGCCTGGGCAGCGGGCGGGCAGGTATGCGCCAGTGGGAGGCAGAGCTGTGATAGAGCTTGGCCTGGGCAGGCGCCGGCACTAGAGTTCGAGCACCAGGCGGAGCCAAAGCCGAAGCCGCAGCCTCAGCCTGTGCCAAGCGAGCAGAGGCCTGAAGAGGGACAGGCGCTAAAAGTTTAAACCGGCCCAACTTCTGGTGAAAAATGGTTTTGGTCAGGACATGGAATGCTACGTCAATGCTGTTTGAATTTCCAGGGATATTAATCATTCATTGTATAAAGGATGTTCTGTTCTTTTGATTGTCTAATAAATGTTTGGATGAATGTTTGATTAAAAAAAAAAGCTGACACTAAATCTATAAAATACACAAGACTGGATAATTAACAACACCCTTGAAACTTAAATATATTTAACTCAATTTATAAAATATTCTGCATTTCTGACTGAACTGTCCCTTCTATAACCAAATAGCACCATGTATTAAAGAGAAATACTAAAATTTGTAAATGAAACATTAATAATAATGAAAAATATCATTTTCACAGGAATTTTGAAAGAAAGAAACATACAGTTGCAAGAACACACTTAAAATAGAAGATTAAAAATAGTGGTAATTATAGATAAAAATGTACAGAAGAATGGGTAAATGGAAGCATTTTTATACTATACGTAATGAGTTTAACAATTTTAAATGACACATATCTGCATTAAGAGTCCATTTTTTGTTATTTTTGTTTTTATATCCCAGTCACAGTTTCCTATTTCTCCCTTCTTCCCGGTTCCTCTGCTATCCCTCCTCTCCCACACTGCTCCATCCAAAATCCTCCTCCACTGTCACAACCAAAATATGAGTAAATTCTTTTTTTTTTTTCTTAAGAGATTTTCTATTCATTTTATATACCAACTACAGATTGCCCTCTCATCCCTCCTCCTGCCCACCAGTCTTCCTCCCAACCCACCCCCCATTCCCATCTCCTCCAAGGCAAGGTCTCTCATGGGGAGTCAGCAGAGCCCAGTACATCCAGCTGAGGCAGGTCCAAGCCCCTCCTCCCTGCACCAAAGCTGTGCAAAGTGTCTCACTATAGGCACTGGGCTCCAAAAAGCTGGCTGATGCACTAGGGACAGGTCCCAATCCCACTGCCTGGGGTCCCACTATGCAGTTCAAGCTCAACAAGTATCTTACTTATCCAGAGGGCCTAGTCCAGTACCATGGTGGCTCCTCAGCTATTGGTCCACAGTTTCCACTAGTTTGGCTAGTTGTCTCTGTACTTTTTCCATCATGGTCTCGATATCCCTTGTTCATGGAATCCCTCCTCTCTCTCTCATCGATTGGACTCCTGGAGCTCCGCCTGGGACCCCCTGTGGATCTCTGCATCTGCTTCCATCAGTCACTGGATGAGGGTTCTATGATGACAGATAGAGTATTCAGGCATCTGATCACCAGTGTAGGCCAGCTCATGTACCCTCTGGTCTATGGTGGAGTCATCCTGTGGATTTCTTTTTACCTCTCTAGCACTATGCTTCTCCCTATCCCATGGTGTCTTCATTTATCATGGTATCTCTTCCCAAATGGGACCTCTTGAAACTGAGAAGATTTATTGGGCAAAGGACATGGTCAATAAGACAAAATGACAGCCTACAGAATGGGAAAAGATCTCCACCAACCCCACATGTGACAGAGGGTTGATTTCCAAAATATATAAAGAACTCAAGAAGCTAGACATCAAAATACCCAACAGTCCAATTGAAAAATTGGCTATAGAGCTAAACAGAGAATTCTCAACAGAAGAATATCAAATGGCTGAAAGACATTTAAGGAAATGCTCAACATCCATAGTCATCAGGGAAGTGCAAATCAAAATGACTCTGAGATATCATCTTATACCCGTCAGAATGGCTAAGATAAAAAACACTGAAGACAGCTTATGTTGGACAGGATGCAGAGCAAGGGGAACACTCCTACACTGTTGGTGGGAATGCAAACTTGTACAGCCACTTTGGAATTCAATATGGTGGTTTCTCAGAAAATTGGGAATCAGTCTTCCTCAAGACCCAGCTATACCACTCTTGGGCATATACCCCAAAAATTCTCAATCATAGCACAAGGACACATGCTCAACTATATTCATATGATCATTATTTGTAATAGCCAGAACCTGGAAACAACCTAGATGCCATTCAACTGAAGAATGGATAAAGAAAATGTGGTACATATACACAATGGAGTGCTACTCAAAACAGAAAAATCAATGATATCATGAGGTTTGCAGAAAAATGGATGGAACTAAAAAAATATCAACCTGAGTGAGGTAACCCAGACCCAGAAGGATAAACATGGTATGCACTAACTCATAAGTGGATATCAGACATAAAGCAAAGGATAACCAGACTGCAACTGACAACTCCAGGGAGGCTAGTTAGTTAGGAGGACCCTAGGAAGGGTGCATGGATCACCCAGTGATGGAGAATTGGATGAGATCTACAGGAGCAAACTGGGGGTGAGGGGCAGTGGAGGGCAAGGGATGGGGGATGAGACCTTAGAGGAGTGGGAGGTTTGAGCTGGAATGAATAAATTCTTAAATGGCACAGATTTTTAAACTTAAGAGTTTCAATATATACACTAGATGAAACATTATTTATTCAGCAAAAGAATTAGTGGATAATTATTTTGGTAATCTGGTGACCTAACCTGTCATACACTAGACCTCAAATAGTGTTTCTCGTATCTGCAGCTCTTCAATAATTTCTTTGCAACTTCAGTTCCAAATACGTAAGTCAGCTTTTTAAGTTTCCATGGTTTATTAACTGAGAAATGCCAGCAGAAGCACAAGGTCTTTATTGTGAGCCTTCTGTGTATGTAGATTTCATTAAAATAATGATGGGGGGATTTAAAAATGACTCAAAGCCTGGAAACTGACTTGCTCTATTATTTGTTTTCAATTATAATAAAATTTTCTGATCTGTTTCTCAGAATTCTCGTGTTTTTCCACAAGCAACTTTAAAATAAACAGCTGATGTTTTATTTGCTGCACAGTTGGAACACATGAGTTTCCACTGGAGAGTCATATAGACTGTGGCTTAGGTTAATGATTAAGTGAAACAACTGAGTCACTGCAGCCCACTAGCTTAAATTCTTTTAATCTTAATGTTGGGAGATGAGTTCCCAGGTTTCTGGGTGAATAGCTGAAACAAGGCACTGAAATTAACTTAAGGTTAGACTAATATGTTTTTGTTAAATAGCTTTGAGATGAAAAATCCAAGAAGACAATCTATAGTTTTAGAAAGGTGCATAGTTGAGTGAGGAACTCTTTATGGTCGGGAACAAGAACAAAGCAGCACAACTGTTAGCTGATGGACCTTTCTTACCAGAATTAGTTGATGACTCAAGGTGATAATTAATTCCTTATACCCATTTCTGCCCTCAGTTTCCTGATTAAAAAAAAAAAACTATTAATGGGTGGGTATGTACCCTAAAAAGTAAAATAGAGCTGACTGATTCTTTTTCATATATAAAATTATAGATTTGTGATTCCTTTAACATTCCTTATGAAATTGTTCCAAGATAAGTAATAAAGTAATTGGCCCTTTCCTTGTAACTACAAAATGCAGCCTGCCAGTAAAAGACCTAACTGAGTAGAATATCTTACTTGCCTACATGGTAAATTTATAAGAAGTATCTTGCATATGAATGTATGTGGGTTCTTGGGATAATTTGTTTTTCACTTGTAATACATAAAATGTTTGATCATGTAAGGGATATAGAACTTGCATTCATTGCAAACATGCACTTGAAAAGCAGAATGTAGCCACATTGTAATTTTTATATTGCCTGATATTTTGCTTGGGTATATAATCTACAAGGGAATGAATAAAGATAGAGTGAAAATAAGATAGAAGGAAACAGAATATCTTGCTCTCCTACACAGTTAATCTATAACAAGTTGCTTGGGTATTAACGTATGTGGGTTGTTGGGATAATTTGCTTTTCACCTATAATACATAAAATGTTTAATCATGCAAGGGATATGGAACTTGTATTAATTGTAAACATTTACTTGAAAATCAGAATGTAACCACATAGTAATTTTTATATTGCCTGAAATATTTTGTGGGGGTATATAAGCTGTAAAGGAAGTAATAAAGATAGAGTTAAAATAAGTTAGAAGGAAAAGATCTAGAAAGAAAGAGTTAGAAGGAACTAGAAAAAAAAATCAAGCATGAGAGATTAGAAGGAAAACATCAAGAGAGACAGAAGAGACCTTTCTGGATAACATAAAAAGATTATAGAAAACAGAATAAAGAACACAGAAGAATAAAGAAGGAGACAATGAAGAGAAAGTGTGAGTGTCTTTTTCCCTTCAGCCCCTCAGATAAAAAAGTCTTGGTGCATGCTGACTCCACAGCTTCCCTTTGAGCCCTGTGCTGCTGGGTGCTGGTCCTCCTGGCAGAGATATCAATTTATCCATCATAATACTCAATCACTATACAAAGTGTACCTATGTACAAATGGCATCTTTTTTTTTAGCCTCTTTGGTTCAACATATAGGATTTACATATACATATGGAATTTTATATATTTATAATTGAAAATATAATTTCAGAGCATAAATTTTAGATTGACTAATAGGTTAGCAGAATCAATAATTTTCAGATTTGATTTGACACAATCCCATAGCAATAGTCACTCAATGTTCCTATATGATTGACTAGTAAGTACTCTCATGCAAAAT
>CABHPP010146815.1:0-40060 GCA_902168425.1 Peromyscus attwateri | reverse complement strand
AGAAGAAAGTTTTATAGATGAGAGGGGAAAGCATCTTACCATGTCACAATTATTGGAAAAAAAAGTCCCAGGACCAAAAGATGTCTCGTCACCATTCTCAGAGGTTCCTGTCCCCTATGATGTTTCCAAGTGACAAAGGCTGAGCATAATGATTGTGACAAAAGTCCTGTTGTGCTATGCTGCTTTCTCCAGAAGGGGCTTATACATTCAGAGGAAAGGCATTCCTGGGGCTGAAGAGCAGAGGATAAAGATCCTTGTAACTGTGACACACTCCCAAGTGATTTTGATGAAGCAATTTTGCATACAGTCTGGAATCACTGAACGTGAATACTGTATCTCTCTGCAATAATGACCTAAGGCAGGGGACAGGCAGTGTTTGTGAACACATACACATCTACTTGAACTATGAGACCTTAGACCCTGTCCAAGGCCCGTGAGAAGAGGTCTGGCCTGCACGCAAGCTGTGTCCCACATTGTGGCATGTGTTCCTGACTGGCTGGGTGTGATTTTGGGTTAAGGCATTCTGTGGAAGAGGATGGTTGTGGTTCCCTTGACTGGACCTTTGCATAGGTCTACCTGGCAGTAGGCCTGTTGGACCTGCAGTTTCTTGAGGGACCCTGTTGGGAACAGAGGTCATCTGTCCCACAGACAGCCTAGATATTGGTAGCTAGGGAGATCTTACTTCATAAAGAATCTGGGGACAGGTCAATGGCTTGCTGATAGCATCTTTCCTCTACTGCTCCCTGAGTGGCCAGTTCCCAGCCTCATCCTCATAGCCCCTGAGAGCCTGGCCCAGTGGAGCACAGATTGACCAGTGGCTTCAAAGTCCGGTGTTTCCAGACTTGGATCCTTCACCTTCTCTCCCCACCCTCAATTTCTTTGTCTTTCCAAGGGGTCTGATATCAGCCCTCCCCTCCCCATATCAGTGGGAGTCACATAAAAACAGAGGCTGGCCCTGGTTAGTGCTGGGACATAGTGCCCCTGGGCAGGGCCCCATACAGCTGGCAGAAAAGCTCATCAGCCCTTCCTCTGCTTAACTTGTGAGACCTATGGTTACCACTGGAGGGAAGAGATTGACTGTTCTGTGTTGTGACTGGATTTGCTCCTGGTACCCTGATGTATCCCCTGTGCACGCTCCATTCTAAACTTCATTCCTCGTGGATGGTCTTGCTTGACTTTAATGCATTTCAACTATTTTCTCAGACAATGGGCAAGCACACCGGCCTTCCACTCTGTGAGGCTGCTGTGTATTATGTTGCGCCATGGCTGGGGTCCCAGGTAACTTGGAGACACTAATTATCACTCCACAAATGTGGGCATTAAGGCGGATTTGGCCTCATCTTTGTCAAGGGCGAGCAGCCGCACAGGTGGCCTCATTGCCACCCGCTCCTGTTCCCTGAGTATTTCATCCCCACGTGTCTCATTTTTAATTTTTTGTTCTGTGTTCTCTTCTGTAAGACTGACTTTGTATTTGGCCCTCTCCATTGTCTTCTCTGAGAGGAAACTTTATGAAGGTTCAAAGCCGAGATAGGATTAGGGTCTTGGCTCAGAGGGAGAGAAACCTGATAGGTCCACAATGTGTGGACCTATGCTTGCTTTTCTCACCCCCGGTACAGGCAGGGCATTGACCTAGACACACGCACAGTTAGAGGTAGACATCTGAGAGCAGATGGCTGCTTGACACACTTGGGTTTCCAGGTGCAGCCAAGTCTAAAGGTGCCTGTATCCATTGAAGGTAAAAATATTCTGAGGCCCATGATCAGCTGAGCTGAGGGTATTCTAAGTACAACGTCCAGTGTTTCATAGCTGTGGGTAGTTGATGTGGAGGTGTGCTGAGGGTCATGGCCAGCTAAGGCAAGGATGTTCTGAGGACTCTGTATTGTTGAGGTATGAGTGTTTTGTGGCTGTGTCCTCTGAAGATGAGGGTCTCTGTGTTGTGTCCATGTCCAGTGGAACCGCTCCACTTGTGGGGCGGCTGCTCTGTACAAGCTGTTTAGCTTTGTTTCTCCGTTGTGCTCTGAACTCTGCAGGACCCATCTCAGGACAAGGCAGCCCCAGGAGGATCTGGCACTTGATCTGGTACTAGAACCCCTTTCCTACTAGCCTTGGGTTTGTTTTCTCTTTGAGAAGTTCCATTCTGAAGCATAACATCCCTACCTGGAAGTCATACTTCTGCACAGACTGGCCTGAACATCAACTTTCCATGTCTGGGCAATGACTTGTGAGCCATAAAGCTGACTAAGACTGGAGCTCTTCCAAGGGCTTCAATCTCAGAGCCTTGTTCTTCAGACCCAGAGCCATGTCCTTGGTTCAGAGTAGGTTCTCGTTCCCAAACCTTGGGAATAGGCCTTACTGGGAGAGCCATCGTGTGTGCCCTTGGAGCTGGCCTGGCTCAGATTCCCCAGGGCCTGGGCCTCCTTCCTTTCTGAGGCTTAGCTTCTATGACATGCTTAACACCTCAAAGGTAGAAGTTTGCAGTGTTTCTGTTATTCTGCCATGGCAAATAGTTTGGCTGAAAATGAGGCCTGGAGCGATGGCTCCGTGGTTAAGAGTGCACACTACTCTTGCAAAGGATCAGAATTTGGTTCACAGCACCTCTACTGGGCAGATCACAACCACCCATAACTCCAGAGGTTCTGGCATCATCTCCTGGCCTCCAAGGGCACCTTTACTAACACACACACACACACACACACACACACACACACACACACACACGTATGTACATGTACACACACAATACACACAACTGAGGATAAAATAAATATTTTTTAAATAAAAAAATGGGGGGAAATGGGACCTAACTTTGAACTTACATCAGTTCCCTGGCCTCTGAGCTAGCCCTTGCTGAGGCCACCCTTGGAGACCCGAGGACCAGGACATAGGCACTTATTGCAGCCACTGAACTCCTCATGGGACCATGGTTACTGTGCAGGCTAGTTTTATGTCAGCTTGACATGAGATAGAGTCATTTTGGAAGAGGGAACCTCAGTTGTAGGTGGACTTTTCTGTCCCACCAGCCGGTTCCCAAATAACTACACAGAGACTTATTATTAATTATAAATGTTTGGTCGATAGCTCAGGCTTGTTACTAACTAGCTTTTACATTTTAAAATTAACCCATATTTTTTATCTATGCTCTGTCACATGGTGGTACTTTTTTTCAACATGGCAAATTCATCTTGCTTCTCTCCATGTCTCCTCGACTCCTGAGACTCCTCTCTCCTCTTTTGGGCTCTGTTTTTGTCTGCAAGTGCCACCTAACCTCTACCTGTCCAGCTATTGGACAGTCAGCTTTTATTAACCAATGAGAGTAATACATATTTACAGTGTACAAAGATTGTTTCACAGCACCGGTTTGAGAAAATGGCTCCTACAAGACTGGCCTGTAATGCATTTTCTTGATTGATGATTGATATAGGATGACCCAGCTCACTGTGGGCAGGGCCACTCTGGGCAGGTGGTCCTGAGTGCTATAAGAAAGCAGGCTGAGCAAGTTAGAGGGAACAAGCCAGTAAACAGTGTTCCTCCATAGTCTCTGCTCTGGTTCCTGCTTCCAGGTGACTGTCTTGAGTCTCTGCCCTGACTTCCCTCAGTGGTGAAATGTGACTGAGAATTGTAAAATGAAATAAACCCTTTCCTCCCCTACTTGCTTTTTGTCGTGGTGTTTTATCGCAGCAACTGAAACCCTAACTAAGACAGTTACCCTCTCAGGCTGCATGGAAATCAGGCACTGGCACTGATTTAACAACATTCTAAAATTATCCATTCACTCAACAAACAAGTACTGGGTGCCAAATATATGCTGACCTGTTGCTGAGGCCCAGACCCAAGTGAAAAAGAATGCACAACCCTTGGACTCTGCTTTCTAGAGATTCTGAAAAATAAGAGATCAGTGATACTGTGCCATGGTTAGGGCAGTGTGACAGGAAGTGTAAGGACACTGTCTCAGTCATGAGCACCTTCTACCTGAGCAGAGAACTGTGTACTCTGTCCTTGTATTTGGGGCTAGGGCAGGGGTTCCACTTCCTGAGCCATGTGGGAGGACGAGGGCAAAGAGGGTGGCTTCTAGACACACCAGTCTAAGCTCTGATGGGTGGCCAATGGGGACTCCAGGAATTGATAGTACTCAGCCCTCTGGAAACACACCTGCAAGGGTCATGCAGCTGGCAGTAGGAGAGGCTGAGGCTCCAGAAGTCACAGGATGTCAAGTATTTCTAATGGAATCAAGTATTTCTAATGGCCACAGAAAAGGCCCAGAGTCTCCAGAAAAGGCCTCTGTGGCTGGGTTTTAGATGACTGCTCAGATGCATCATGGGACAAGAAAGTCCACTACAGAACATGAGGTGTTTGGGTAGCACTGGAAGCCCAGGCAGTGGGTGGGCTCAGAGGTTATTCTGGGGATTTGAGGACCAAGGCATGAGGTAGATTCACCTTTCTGGGTTTGGGGCATATACAATCCCAAGAAAAATGCCAGGTTGGTGCTTCATAAGCTACAGGTCTGGTGGGAAGGTACGTGGAGACCCACAGAGACTTCTTAGTGAGATCTTTCTCAGGGTAAGAGAATCTGAGCTTGCTTTACCCAGCAGGGTTGTGTAAGGAGATGATTTGGCCACAGGCGTGGTTACCAGGTGTTTGAAAGGGTCTACACTTGGCTGCACGGTGTGTTTTGATCTTGTAAGGGGGGGGGGTTGCCTCTTCCCTTGACATATTATAAAAAGCCCTTTTGAATAAAGCTCTGGGCTGTTGTGTATTGACCAAGGCCCTTTCAAAGTTATCCTTTATCTTTCTCCTCGTTGTCTAGGTCTATCTTTCTATCTAATGTTTTCTCATCCCTCTCTCCTTCACCCAAGAACCCTTCATAAGGTGGGAGTGGGTCAGAGCTGGACTCTGTCGGACTCTCACAAAGGTAATGTGTAGTTGGGAGGTCCAGAGGCAGTTGTGAGATTTTAGGAGGGATATATAGAGGGCACCTATGGCTGTGCCACACAACCCCTGAACTCCCAGACACCTTGTTTATGAGATAGCAAGCCTCCAGTCCAGGCTTTTCCTGGGAAAATTTACAAGTTGTTAATTGGTGCCTTTGGAAGGCTAGCCTGGTGCCAGAGGCTCTGCTTCGGGTTTGAGTTTGGATTCCTAGGAAATGGATTCTCTCTCTCTGACCCGTTCCTGGTGTACCATCTGCCTCATCTGAATACTGGATGCCAGGGTGCAAGCCTCATGGACAGATCTTGGGCATCAAGGTTGCATGCCCAGCAGGGCAAGCTACTTGTTCCACAAACCCCTTGGAGCTACCACTTTTATTTCCTGCAATGAATGTGTTTGTCCTAGAGGCCCAGGGGCATCAATGTCATGTCAGAGCAGCATATATTCTCTCAGAGAGCCTGTTACCAACACCTGTCATCATGACCTGGCATGTTACATGGCAAGAATGTAAAAACACTTGGGCTGGGTGCAAGCAAGGGAACATGGATGTGGAATGCAGGGGTGTATGCCTCTTAGTCTTTGAAGAATGTAAGAATCCCCAGCAGCTTTTCTAGAATTCAGGGTGAGGCGGGAGAGCGGGGAGGTGAACGGAACACCTTCACCTTCAGCTAAGCTGGTGGAGTTTCTGAGCGCCTGTAGCTCCTGGGCCAGCTGCCAGTTCTACTCCCAGACCAGGCTGGCTTTAAGCCAGGCTGGCTGATCCAGGCTAGAGCCAGAGCATGCTCCCAGCTCCCACATGCCTTGCACAGCTGGCTGCTCACTGCCCCACCATAAATAGAAAGTAGTGTTCAGGCCCTCCTGGCAGGGCAGGGCAGGCAAAGTCTTGGCCAGGAGAGCTGTGACACACAGCTACCCCTGGCCTTCCAGGTCCTTCCTCAGAGTAGGAGGACCCCTAAGGTGTCCTTTCACAGGGAGGACTGAGTGACAGGATGGGAGGTACTTTGCCAAGGGGTCAGCTTGAAGTACAGAACCAATTGGATTTGGATATTTCTGTAGCCTGGTGTGTGGGGAGCAGGTGGATGAAGGTGCTGTGCCTGTGTCCTCCTCCTGCTCTGGATCCTGAGAACTGATGCCTTCCTTTTCCTCTGTCTAGTACTAGGCCCTTTGTTCCCCAAATTTGGTTGCCCACTCTTGCTAGAAAGCAGAGCAGTGACATGGGGTCATACCTCACCAGCAGGAGCCTCCGTGGTGGCTGCTCTGCCTCTGCTTCACAGGGCGCTGGAAGCTACTCAGCTTCTCCTCTGTTCCTAGCAGGAAGGTGGTTTCATCTTCCTAAGCAAGTTCATGTTGTTCTCTCTTGTTCCCTTGAAGAGCAATGTGCTCACTGCCAGTCAAGCATGACCATGTGACTTTGTCTCTTCACTTGTCTGGCCTCAGTCTCTGCCATCAAGTGAAGCAGCTCAAGCATTTGTCACGCTGCTCAGGACTTGGGCAGGCAGGAAGGAGGTTCCTTAGACTCTGACATAGGCATATTTCTGTTGTGACTCAGCCAGGTCTTCACACTTGTGCCTCAAGGTGGGGATGCTGGGGAAGCCTCCCCTCTACCCAGCTTACTGGACACAAAACTTACCTTGGAGGCTACTTCGCAGATATCAAAGACTAGAGGTGGCATTTGTGGAAGGTAGATTCTCAGAGTTGCAACTAAGAGGCACCTGGGTCGTAGGTCCTGGTGTCACAGATGAGGAAGTAAAGCTTAGATGGGGAAAGGTGGACCTCTGCAGCTGCAAAATTTTGGAGGCAGTGTGGTTGGCAGTCCTGACTGTGAGAGGTGCCCCATGGCAAGAGGCTAGGCCCCACCAGGGTCTTTCTGGAGGACAAATGAATTGGCATTCCTGCTGAACTGTCCAGGATTGTGGGTATGTCTAGCCACCATGCATTTACTCCCTGAAGGAGTCTCTGTTTCCACAGCACTCTCATGGGCCCTACCACCTTGGATGCTGTCTGCCTGCTAAATTTGACCCAAGGCCAGAACTCCACCCATATTCAGTTTCTTCCCTCTCCAAAAATAGATACCTGTGTATGTTTCTGATGAGTGTGTTAGCTCACAATGTATTTGTGTATATATGTGTGTGTGTGTGTGTGTGTGTATATGTATATATATGTATATAGTGTATGTGTGTGCTCAGACAAACTTGCATTGTAAATAGTATGTACAACCTCCCTTGTCCTGTCTGCCATCTTGGGAGCTAGATCTCAGTGGAGTATGTAGTAAGGAAAAATGTCACTCTTTGTGTTCATTCAAAATGAAATACCTCTTATGGAGTTCATAGGAAAAAAAATATATGTTCTACAACTTAAGTTACTTGCTTATGGAATGGAAGAACAATGAGAAAATTTGCCACTGAATTCAGACTTGTGAACTGTAATTACTCCAGCATTTTATTTCCAATAATATATGATAATTGCAAACTAATTCATACTCTTCTCCAAAATATTGCCCTCGAGGAAAGAGTAATTCTGGAATGTTGCATGTTGACTTAGTTAGGCTTCTATCACTGTAATAAAACACCGTGAACACAGCAGCTCGGGGAGGAGAGTGTTTGTAGTCCCTGATCCAGAGAAGTCGAAGCAGGAGCAAACAGTAACTACGCAAAAGCCATGGAGGGGAGCTGCTTGCTGGCTTGTCCTCATGGCTTGCTCAGCCAGCTGTCTTGTACATCCCAGGACTACCTTCCCTGGGGGTGGCACCACCCATGGTAATCTTGGCCTTCTCATATCATTCAATAATTAAGAAAATGGACCAAAGGCCAATCTGATAGGGGCATTTTTTCAATTGAGTTTCCCCTTCCAAAATGACTCTAGTTTGAGTCAAGTTGACATAAAACTAGCCAGTCCACACGTCCTTCTAGATTTTTTAATATGTATAAAAATACAAACAACACTAAATATGGGTTACAAGTAAAATGTTTACTGTAAATAGCATCACAGGTATTTTATTCTATACCATGCTTATTTTTGTGGTTTTTTTCTGCCTGTAGTATTAATGCATGCTCTTTATAAAATATTTAAGTTACTTTGAAAGGAAACAAAATGCCAGTAGTCACACTTCCCCCAAACAGTCGTTATAAAGAGCCAGTATGAGTTGTCTTAGAACTTTCCCAGACATGAAACACACATTATTTATTTTACAGAAATGATGTACACTAAACATTGTAATCAAATTGTCTTTCTTAAACATTTTAATAACTTAAAAAATTCTTAAGGTGACATTATATTTTGCTTTATGTATATTGCTTGTTTCCACTTTTTAAAACCATTTCAAACACTATCACACGGATATACTTCTCATATTTCTTTGCTCAGTTTGTGAACACCACCGGTTTATAGAAGTGGAATGGTTAGATAAAAAAAAACAGTGAGCATTTAATATTTTGTCACATAGCTCTTCCAAGGAGAGTATGTCTGTTCAAACACTTGTCAGCAGGTAGTTCTCGTTAGTCTGCCAGAACCCCAACATGGGAATATTATTAGTCTTTTTCACCAGCATGATTAACTCCCTGATTTACTTACAAAGTGAGGCTGGCCTGGAACCGAAACCAGATGTCCCTTGTCTGCTGTAAGGAAGAAGCTGGGCTAATTCTAGGCTCTCCTGGCTGTTACAAGATCTCTTTCCATAATGAAGAGAGATGGTACCTCCTTCCAGGCACCTTCCCACCATCTTCCCAGCCTTGCGGACTGAGGACTCCTGCTCCAGAAGAGACAATTCCAAACTTTTGTGGCCCCTGGCCACCATGTGGCCCCTGATCAGCAGTGGTACATATCTGGGAAGTCAGCTCAGGATGCTGTCTTCTGGTTTGCCTGGAAACATCCCTTCTTCCTTTCAGCTAGAAACCTGAAGTAAAGTTATATCTGGTGCCTTGTTCCAACAGGAACCCTGTGTGGTGTGTGGCTGCTGTGCATCACATCAAGAGCTGCTTTTCCAAGAAATGTGTCAAGACTGTGAAAAAGGGTTTGAAGCATCGTCAAGCCTGGGGCTATGCTCTCCATCTGCTGAAGATTTTGGTCATTCAGCCTTCTAGAGGCAGAGTTACTGTTAAGTCAAGATCCCAAGTATCCAGGTCCATTCATGGGTTCTTTCTCGGGTTCTGGAAGAATGTCGTGTTCATAGCTTGGAGATGGTTTTCTTAATAAGGGAGCTTGAACATTATTTAAATTTTGGGCCTTCCAAAACCTAAATCAGCCTCACTTTCAGACAGAAAATTTTCTTTTTGTTACTTGACTTCTTCCAACCATAGACAAAACAGGGGAGGCAAAGTTGTGTGTTAATGCTAGGTCACTTGGTTGGAGCTCTGTTAATATAGAACTGAGAAGAGTTCTGAATTCTTCTCGTAAGTGCAGATTGATTAATAATGTCTGCCTTGGTTGTAGGCAGAGGTGGGCCATCTTGCTAGTCAAGTATTTATATGCTGGGCAGTCACAGATAATGTTCTAGTTTGCTTTCTATCTCTGTGAACACCACATGAGCAAAAGCAACTTGGGAGTGTTATCTGTTTTATAGGTCTGGATCACAGTTGGTCATTGAGGAAAGTCAGAGCAGGAAGTCAAGGCAGGAACCTGGAGGTAGAAACTGAGGCAAAGCCTTCGAGTAATGCTGCTTACTGGCTTGTTCCCCATGGTTTGCTCAGCCTGCTTTCTTGTATACCCCAGGACCATCTGCCCAGAGGTGGTTCCACACACAGTGGTATGGACCTTCCCACGACAATCATTAATCAAGAAAATGCCCAACAAACTTGCTTACAGGTTAATCTGATGGAGACATTTTCTCAGCCGAGGTTCCCTCTTCTCAGATGATTCTAGCTTACAAGTTGATAAAAAAATAACCAGCACAATGATATGTAAAAATACTTGTACTCAGGTCACATTTGTTTTTCAGAAAGGCTGTGTTTCACACATGTTTGGCCTAGCACAGTCACTGACCTCCAGCCTTGACTAGTGAGATGACTGATCCAGAAGGGCATTCGTGTGGTAGACTAAAACACTTGCAGGGCCTTGTCCTTATCTGGCATACGTTCTATGGAAGATGTCTTGGTCTCAGTTTTGTACACACCTATAAGACAGACTAAGCCATGGCTTTTCACATCAGGGGAGTCTTGCTTTCCGAGGACTTGTTGGGTTCTTGTTAACAACGACTTTTTCTCCTGACACATTGGCTGTTTATCCTTTCACAGGGAGCCTGAGAGGCTATTTGTACAGGGCAACCAGAGCTAAAAATAAAGAAAGCTTCAGTGTGAGTTATCAAAGAAATAATTCAATTCCACTTCAAATTCAGTCTTCAGAACTTCAGTTTTCTTTTTTCCTGAGCAGCTCCACTCTGATGCTCCATTGGGTTGTTGGTAACTACAACTGAGATGCTGAGCCAGTCCTGGTGGGTGATCTGGAGATGCCAGTACCCACCATACCATACCACCTGGTTGGTATTAAGGTGGCTTTTCCTCCTGGGAATTACTGGCTTCACTGGACATAGCTTCAGACCCAACACAGACAAGGGAGGCTGGGGGAGGGGGCCCAGGAGGGCACTTGGTGCTAGCATACCCAGCAGGAAGCAAACACCTAAAGTCTTCTTCCTTTTTCTCTGTGCTCTGTACCTTGGGACCCTGTCCTCTGGTAGCCACTGTGGTATCAAGGATAGGGGAGGTTATGGGATATAAGGACAGGCCTTCTCTGTTGATTCAGGATTGAGGTCTAAGATAGTCTGAGCCTACTATCTGGTCATCAGGGTCCTCCTGTCACTTGACCCCAGAGGTGGGAGGATGGAATAGAGAGAGGCACACAGCATGGCAGAGACTGATGGCCTAACTTCCTGTTCTGCGGAACAGTAAGGGACCCAGTTCTTGAACATAACAACGTGAGTCACAGAGAGAAGAGATAGGACAGCATCCCTGAGGCTGTTCCTGAGTTCTCTGTCCTCTGACAGTGCAGGTATGGGCCTGGGCTTCTTAAATGGCCCACAAGGGACAGGTCTGTACAGAAGTGGAAACTGAGCTGACATTGGCACCACAGCCCACAGAGGCAGGTTAGAACTTGATGCTTGAATGTAGCTGGTTAACATCCTGCCAAATAAAAAATAACCCCTGAAGAGGAGTCAAACAGGACTCAGAGTCTCATAACGTGAAAGCGGAAATATACAAGTTGCAATGAAAATGACTTGGCACATGAATAAGCAGAAGACTCGGAATCTGCATGGGGAAGAGGCAAGCGACAGACCCCAGTGCTAACACGACAGAGGTACTGGGCTTTGCAAAGAGAGACTTCCGGACAACTATTTAAAGACATTATCACAAGTGGGAGCAAACATTTGTGAGTAAAAATGTCTTTCTATCTTAGCAAAAAAATTCATGTTCAAAGAAAAACTACATGGAAATTTGGGAACTGAAAAAAAAATCTAAATAAAAAGCACAGAGACAAACAGCATATGAGACAGAGGAAAAGTCTATAAAACTGAAGATAAACTCAAATGATCCAATACAAAGAAATACAGTATTTTATAAGAAGAGGAGAAAGGAGGCAAAGGAAATATATTTTCTATTGTATAACAGATCACCACAAACTGTGACTTAGAATGAGACCCATTTGTTTATCTTGTTTACTATTGTGGTAGTTTGAAAGAAAATGGCCCCCAAAGGGAGTGGCACTATTAGGAGGCGTGGCTTTGTTGGCGTAGGTGTGGCCTTGTTAGAGGAAGTGTGTCACTGTGGGGGTGGGCTTTGAGGTCTCTTTTGCTCAAGCCCCTCTCAGTGTGACACAGAGACCATTTCATGTTGCCTGCAAGATGTAGGACTCTCAGCTACTTAGCCAGCACCATGTCTGCCTGCACACTGCCATGCTCCCTACCATGATGATGATGATGGACTGAACCTCTGAACTGTAAGCTACCCACCACAATTAAATGTTTTCCTTTATAAGAATTGCCATAGTCATGGTGTCTCTTCACAGTTACAGAAACTCTAACTAAGACAACTATCTATTAGCAGTCTGGGTCTGCCTCCAAGGGATTCTCTGTGCCCTATCTTGGTCATTGAAGTTCAGAGTGATCATTGTATGACTGCATTTGCAGCTCATACCCTCTTTAAGCTCATGATGTGGTACAGTATTTTCTGGAGCTTGCCAGCACAGAACACCAGGGGAGTGTGAGCATAGAGTAAGGCTGGGCACCACAAGGAAGGTTCTAGTCGCTTCAAGAGACTCAAGGCTTTACAATGGGTGGATGGTTTTGCAGCTACAGACCACAACAGGAATGGAATCACATTGCGTTTTGGCTAGGAGTTGTGCCCAGGCGTGTTGAAAGCCAAACTGTCTTATAAGAAAGAGTGTGGATGCACTTTCAGACCCAGGGTGGTTTTGGGAAAGAGATGTGTATGGAGGTTAACAACATTTGCAGTGGTTTGATTCAGTCCACATGTCTACTGTCCAATGTACAGGACTAGCTGTAGACAGACATGCCTGTGACCAGATTTAACTGTTATGCCTCCAAAGTCCATTGTCAATGCCCAGACATGCTGCTAATGCATTTCTATTCTCTTCCTGGACTCATGAGAGAAAGGTTGATTATAATGTCTTGCAGGCCATGAGATGAGTTGCTCTCAAAGTGTCCTCAGTCTCCCTCTTCCCTCACCATCTTGGAAGTCAGTAGGAGATGCAGATGGAATGCTGCTCCAGTAGAATCCTGTTCACACTTCCAGGACTGCCAGGAAAAGCCCCATTCCTTTCTGAGAGTTTTCTTGATTATGCCAGGCTCATTAAAGAAACTATCTCTTTCTGGAAGTCATTAAAATTCCTTCACAGAAGCATTGAGACTAATGTTTGATTGAACAACTGTATTGTGGAAATGGAGTCTAAACAGGATTCCCCAATTTTGGCAAAAGACACACCTTTACACATTTGATAAATGAATTTTCAAACAGGGTGAACTCATACCCACACCAAGATACATCCTAATTAAACTTCTGAAAACCAAAATCTTGAAGGTAGCCAGAGAAAAACAACTTCTTACCTTTAGTGGAAAATGTGTAAGAGTAAACTTCTCATCAGGAACTATGAAAGTCAGAGGAGGTAACACAGTATGTTTCATAAAATAATAAGTTGCTTCTCTGGGACTCCTTCACTTGCCTCAGCCCCTTACAATTCTGAGGTTGCTGTAGCCACGGACCAAGAGGGCTTAGCTACTGCTCAAACTGTTGGCAGACTGAGTCATTTGTGTGAGATTGATTTTGTAGGCATGCAGAATTCAAGTGATACGGATCATGGAGGCTTCCACCCAGACTTTAAAGGAAGGTCTAGGAGGCCAGGCAGCGTATGGCAGGTCTAGGATCCCTGCAGGGAGTCCCAGAGAAGGCAAATATGAAGCTATAAAACTGAAGCTAAGGATGCCAGGGTGATCTCAAGTTGTCAGAGTGTGGGCTGAGAGAAGTCACAGGCAGCAATCAGAGCCAGCTCACAGAGAGTCCATGGGGATTACAAATGGCTAGTTACTGTAGAAGGGAAATGCTACTCAAGTCTCATATATCCAGCCACATGCTTGGATGCCTAATGGGGAGCTGCAAGATTTAATGTCTGCCTTGGTGGGCTCTGGTTTTGCTCTAGTCCTCACTTGTTTCTATGTTGCTATTCCTATCTTCTGGAATTTTGCCATTGTATCTTGGGAGTGTGTAACTTGTTTTTTTATTATTATTTTGGTTTTTTTTTAAACTTGTGTTTTTTTCCACTTTCCCCTTTTATTGAAAATAGATTCTTTTCTCACACAATACATCCTGATGACAGTTTCCCCTCCCTCCCACTCTTCCCAGGTCCTCCCCCACTTCCCTTCCCCTCCAGATCCACTCCCTTTCTGTCTCTCATTAGAAAAGAATGACTTCTAAGAGATAAAAACCAAACATTACAAAATAAAATATAATAAGATCAAACAAAAACCATCATGTCAAGTCTGGACAAGACAACCCAACAGATGGAAAAGAGCCCCGAGAGCAGGCACAAGAATCAGAGACCCACTCCTTCACACATTCAGAGTCCTATAAAGATACTAAGCTGAAAACGATAGTATATTCTCAGAAGACCTGGCAAACACCCGTGAAGGTCCCGTGCTTGTGGCTTCAGTCTCTGACTTCACATGAGCCTTGCTTAGCTGACTTAGAGGGCCTTGTTCTCCTGATAACCTTCATCCCCTCTGGCTCTTACACTCTTTTGGCCTCCTCTTCTGCAGAGTTCCCTGAGCTCTGAGGTGGGGGTGGGGAGTGATTTGATGGAGGCATCCCTTTTAAAGCTGTGCGTTCCAATGACTCTTTCTCGGTGTAATGTCTGGCTGTGGGTCTCTGCATTTGTTCCCATCTGCTGCAGGAAGAAGCTTCTCTGATGATGGCTGAGTAAGGTGCTGACCTATGAGTATAGCAGAATATCATTAGAAATCATTTTATTGACACCTTTTTTTTTTTTTGACTAGTAGTGTTTGTTTTTACCCTAGGTCTCTGGGCTACCTAGTCTCTGGTTCTTGGTTACCTAAGCAGTGTTGGGTATAAATTCCTTCTCGTTGAGTGGGCCTTAAGTCAAATCATTAGGCTACTCCCACAAGTTTTGCACCATCATTGCCTTAGCATATTTTGTAGGGAGGACAGATTGTAGGTCAAAGGTTTTGTGGCTGGGCTGATGTTTATGTTTCTCTTTCAGTAGTGTGCAGAGTACCTTCCTGCACCAAAGACACTAGAACATGGCGTGAAGTCTCCATGTAGGCACCAGTTCAATGAGTTGTGTGGATGCTGTCCTTGGCAATGGGACACCACTGTTTACAGAGAGCAACCCATTGTCTTAGCAAAGGCCTCAGTTGTTTGGGTTGTTTTTTACTTTTACAGGGGTTTATCGATACGTGTTTCCCTGAGTCTCAGAGGCAACTTGGATTTAGATTTTTGAGTAATTCTGGAACTTTTGAGAATCTGGAAATTCTTGGAGCTGGACTGAATGCATTTTGCATTGTGAGATGGAGAGTCTTTGAGGGTTGGGATGTTATTGTTTGGTTATGAAATGTCTCTCACATGTTCATGAGTTGGTCCCCATACGGAGGCATTATTAAGTGATGATTGTTTCACAAAGGAGCTACCTTACCAACAAGTTAGCTCATTGATTTATTCATAGCTGGATGGATTGTTGGGAAGCAGGTTCTGGTTAGAAGAAGATCAGTGGGCACATTTTTGAAGGTTACACTTTGCCCCTGGTACCTTCCCGTCTCCTCTCTCTCTTTTGTCCATCCTGAGGCAAGCCACTTGGATCTTGATCATGTTTTTCCTTGACCATACACAGGCCCAGAAGTAACAGGGTCAAGTGACTCTGGATGGGAATCTCTTGTATTAGTCACTTTTCTTGTTTCTGTGACCAAATACCTAATAAAAAGCAATCTAAAGGAGGAAGGCATTATTCTGACTTACGTTTGATAGGAATAGTTCATCATGGTTCGGACGGCATGGCAGCAGACAGCTCTGAGGTGATGGTGAAGTGCTGCTTGCTCACATCTTGTCATCTCAGAAAACAGAAGGTCAGAAGCAATATTTGCTTATAACCTTCAAGGCTCTCTTCCAGTAACCCACTTCCTCCAGCCATGTCCCACCTCCCCAAATTTCTACTATTTCCCAAAGCAGCCCTACCAGGTGGGGACCAAGTTGTTCAAACACAGAATCTGTGGGAGATGTTTAACATCCAAAACACATAACCTTTGAGTTAGTGAGCCAAAATAAATCTTGCTTAAACTGTTTATTGCAAGTATTTGTCATAATGTCAAAAAGACTGCGGCATGTATCTATATATCTTACACACACCCACACATGCACACACACATACACACAATCTGTAGGCTAAAGATCATAAAACACTGTTTAAAATAATTTAAAAAGACAAATAGATGAGGAAACACTGTTTCTGTGACTGAAAACTTTGAGATGGCAAAGGTGCCAGCTCACACCGCTTAACCTTCATATTTGATACAGTTCCAGTTGAAATTCTTGTTAGACTTTTACTTATACAGCTGACTCAAAAATGGTCAAAGCTAGTTTGAGAAGCCTAAACTAAAACAAAAAAAAATCACCACTCAATTTTAAAAGCCATAGTAATTAAAGGATTCTGATGTTGGCAGAGGTAGATGCACAAATCAATGGGACAGAATAGACTGCCCAGCACTGACCCTTGACAGCAGTTCAAAGGCAGGTTGGTGAATAAGGGATATAGTTTTTAGAAATGCTTTTGGAACAATTTAAAAAAAATGTTGATATAAACCTTGAACTTTATGAAGTGCAACATTAAGTGTAAACTATAAAATGTTTACAAGAAAATAAAGAAAAAGCCTCAAAACTAGGTTAGCCACAGAGGTCTTAAAACATATCCAAAATATAACCCATGGAAAAAATATCAGTAACTAAAATGTCACTAAAATGAAAAACTTTTGTTCTGTCACAAATACTACTAGGAAAGGAAAATTCAAGTAAATTATAGACCACAAGAAAATACTTGCAAATCACATACATCAAAGGATTTGTCTTCAATATATAAATAACAATCAAAATTCAGTGGAAGGGAAGAAAAAATGGGCATTAACACCAGGTAGACTCTGATTCCTTACCTGTTCGAATGGCTAAAATATGGACGAGAGTGTGGTTGAGTTGCAGAGAGCTTGCCAGTTACATGCAAAGCCCAAGGTACAATCACCAAGACCTGACTAAAAAGATTATGTCTGAAATAGCAAATATCCACAACATCAGGTTCTGATGAGGCTGCAGAGCAACTGAGCTATGCCTACATTTCTGATGGGAGTGTAAAATGGTCCAGTATTATAAAAAGCAGCCCGGAAATTTCTTATAAAGTTAAATAGTAATAGTCGTGCTCCCCAGTCTTACTGTAGGAGATGAGATTGTGTGCTCATACAGAGATCTGCCTACAAATACACACAGCAGCTGTGTCCATGGTTGGAGGAAACTAAGATGAATTTAAATGTTTTCCTCCTAGGTGGCTACGTGAACACCCTGGGCACACCCGTGCCACAGAATGCCATTCAGCAATAAGGAGAAATAATACTGGTAAAACTAAAGGTATTTTTCCCAACTCAAAGAAGTCAGACCCCAGATTAGGTCCATATCGTTCCGTCTATAAGACACCAGGAGACAGAAGTAGAGGGCAGTGCTTAGCTACAGGGCTCTGCAAGTAGTACTGCAGGGAGATGGTGGGAGCTATGTGTGTCAGGGTGCTGTGTCCTGACTGGTTGAACCTTAGCAATCAGCTATTAGAACTCACAGATCTGTGTACCCAGAAAAGCCATTGTCTATCAACACCACCAACCTATGTCTGCAGTTGTTCCTAATGGGCTGTCAAATAAGGAGGTAACAAGGGGCTTGAGGGAGGGGTTGGCAGAGCCAGACGGCGCTGTAAAGGTTTGTGTGGAGGGTCGTGGGATGTTATACTACTCATGGGAAGTGTCTGTGGTGGCCAAAGGGCTTACCATCCCTGCCCTGGGCTGGTTCCCAAGGCTCTCAAGGCACAGGGGTGCTGGCCTCAATCTCCCTGATGGAGAACAGGCTCCGGAGACCTATAGGAGGACAGAAGGCCATTGGGTGCTGCTTAGAAACCAACACTTACCCTCGGTTTATTGGTGTGTTCATTCCAGAGTGATTCTGGGTCCTGGAAAGCCCCAATCTGGGGAGTGAGGACTCCCAGTAGGGAGAAGGCTCTCTATGACTGTTAGATGGAGGAAATACTAAGTTAATTTGACAAATATCCTCTGAAGGGGAGTGAGTATGGAAAATACTTTGAAAAATTTAGCCAAATATAGGCCATGGCCAATAAGAGCAGTTTCTTCAGTTAACCACCAGGTCCAGTCTGGCAGGGCCCCTTGAGAAGACAACAACCCTTTCCAGCAGAGCCCACATGAAGCTGCCATTTGGTGGAAAAAGCACCTGAGCGTGCTTAAGCACATACTCTTCACTGTCACTTGTTAAGAGGCTAGCTGGAAATCCCCCTGCTGCTTTGTTTTCCTGTTCTCTTCCCTGTAGCTCTGCCCTGGACTGTGGGCTCTGCTGCCTGGGTTCTATGAACTGAGCTCAAGCCAAGTAGCCCTTCCTTAAAATTATTGCTACCTCCAAGACACAGGAGTGGTCACAGCTGAGGTCTTCCCAGGAACGGGAACAGGAACACAACCAACCTTCCCGATGGGCTTCCTAGAAGCAAGCGACACAGCAGGGCATAGGAGAGAAACAGGCCTGCTTCTGGTCACCCTCTCTGCACACCCTCAGTGTTGTGAGGTCTGTACAAACCAAACTGGAAAGTAGTATGAATGAAGTAGTCATTGCTTCTCTGGGAGCGGCTT
Organism: Peromyscus attwateri; assembly: GCA_902168425.1. Taxonomy (NCBI): domain Eukaryota; kingdom Metazoa; phylum Chordata; class Mammalia; order Rodentia; family Cricetidae; genus Peromyscus; species Peromyscus attwateri. The sequence goes on along the minus strand of CABHPP010146815.1, from coordinate 21,744 downwards.
GCAGGAAGGTGCACAGATTTGTTGGGGTTGCTGAGCTCGCACATTCATGAACATCTTCATCCAGATAGACTGATGATAAAAGGAATCCTGTACTGTGCAACATGTCGTCATGTGCATCTGTAGTGCCTGGTCATACTGACTGCTCTTTACCTTGTACAGTCTCCCTGGACAGCACTGGAGCTTCCACCCAGGTGGGATTCTGTGAAGAAAGTTTTAATTAAGAGCCACAGTTCTGTAGCCTGAAATTAATTACGTATCATCTTGCCTCAGAAACACGGCCTGGTTCTCTCTTCTGTAGGTGGGCAGAGACAGTACACTGTGCTCCTCAGAAAGACTGTGGTCTGGCAGAGGTTCTTTGGTTTGAATTCATTCTGCTTAAAACCAAGTATTGTGTTTACAAAACAGAAGATTTTCTCCTCCATTTCCTGTTCTTACAGTTCATGGCCTCTTGAAGAGGCCCCTGAAGCTGCAGAGCAGGCTGGCACACAGCCAGGGCTTAATAGCATGTGGATGTTCTGATGCCCCACTGGCTGGAGACCAGGGACACTGCCAGGTGGACATCCAGGATGCCAGAAACTCCCTGGGTGGGGACCTTGCTGATCTTCCCCTTCCTACCCTTCTACTTCCTCACCAGCACCCAAGGCCGCAAGGCCTCTCAGACAAGGAGAACCCTGGGCCAAGGTAGAGCTCTTAGCAGTAGCCTTTCCTAGATAAGCAATGCTTGTTCTTCATGTGATCTATCACATACACAACTGCAGCAATGCAAGACAGTAAGGATTTTACCTTACTGTGCTTCCAACAGGAGGATTGTGACCCAGGGTGTGACCTAGGGTGCCTTAGGTTACTCAAGAGCTGGGATAAAACTCTGTGATCCCAGGCCTCTACCACAAACTTCACCCTGACCTCATTCTTCTTTCCTGGAGAATTAGTTCCAGACTATCAGCCAACACCTGGTTTGTGACTACCCAAGGTATAGCCTCAGGATCAGCAGTGATGGAGTTAGCTGGGCGCTTGTTAAGAGGTCACAGCGCACACCCAGAGCGATGCAGCCTCATCTAAAATCCACTGGAATGAGGAGAATGGAGGGAAGGCAGGCTGCAGGGAGGGTCATGTGACAGGGAGAAAGGACAGATGTGGGAGGTGGACAAGGAGCTGCAGAGGTTGAGCTGTAATGGGAGCCAGGAAAGACACTGGGAGAGGTCACAGGCTGGCAGCTAAAGCTTGGGACGAGGAAAGTCAAGGGCACATGTGGGCATCTTCCTTTAACCTGCACCTGTATCTGTGTATGAATCTGCATCATCTCCAACTGTATCCACAGCTGCATCTGCACCTGCATCTCTATCCGCACCTGCATCTCTATCTGCACCTTTACCTCCACCTGCGTCTGCCTCTCCATCTGCATCTAATCTTGGTTTCCCAGGGGTTCTGTGCTGCTGACTCTGACTTCAGGAGAGGCACTTGGCACCTGGAATAGCTGAGCCCTGTGGGTGTTCTGGAGGTTAATCCCTTGCCTTCTTTCCTCGTCTTGTAACTTTTCTCTTAACTGTGACCAAAAAAAAAAAAAAAAAAAAAAAAAAAAAAAAAAAAAAAAAAAAAAAAGCCGGAAGAAACTTAAAGGAAAGATTTATTTGGGCTTACAGTTTTAAACATATCAGTCCATTGTGGTAGGGAAGGCATGGTGGAGTTCATGGTGTTTTCAGTCAGGAGCCTGCAGCATGGTTTGTTCATATCTTGGTGGATCAGAAAGCTGAGAATTTGTCTAGAAATAGGTCTGGAGTTAGGATGGCTGACAATTGAGTAACCTCATCCCAAAGATGTGCTATGGGACCTGGAGCTAGTATACCATAGATGTCTCTCATCCCAAAGTTTTCACCACCTCCAAAAACAGTGCCTCAGCCTGGGAAATAGGCATTCAAGCACACGAACCTGTGGGGAATATTTTGTATTCCGATAACAACACTTCTCATTGGTGAGCTGTTATTGCTCAGCATCAGATCTTAGGACCTTGTACTTTGCCAAGAATCATATCTATGTCATTCATCCACCAGTATAAACCTGAAGAATTTGTGCTGCCTGGCAGCGTTGGTAACTGGCACCCATTAGCGCATGGTGCTGAGATCCTGAAGGGCAGAACACAGAAGTGGTCTTCGGGAGGGACTCCTAGTCTATAGGGTCTTTTTGAAATTATGTATATGATGTTTAATTTTCATTGTCAACTGGACAGGATCTAAAATTTCCTAGGAGATGTGTCTGTAAAGGGAATTTCAAGATTGGATTCATTGAGGTGAAAAGACCCATCCTGAATGTCAGCGTACCACCCTACAGGCTGGAGTCCCAAACTGAATAAAAAGGAGAGAGGGAATTAAACACTGGCATTCACCCAGCTTTCCTCTCTTGACTGTGGCTGCAATATGACCAGCTGCTGCCTCAGGCTCTTGCCATCATGCCATCCCACCATGATGGACTGTATCCCTTTAGACTGTGAACCAAAATAAATCTTCCTTCCTTAGGTTGCTGTTGTAGGCATTTTGTCATAGCGAAGAGAGAAGTAATTGCGTTGAACCAGAAAGGACCCTCTGGTTTGAACTTTGCAGGCGTTCTTCTATATGACTCATTGTGCCAGTAAAGCCTGGAGGTAAGATGAGGGATATAAGCCAAACTAAATATGGCTTTGTGTTTGACGTGGAAAAAAATATTTTCAAAGTTCCATTTCATACAACGAAATCATTTAAAAAGTGTCATTTGCTGGTAAACATTTAAACTACCCATCAGGCACATGAGATGTACTAGCAGCAACCCCCATGGCACAGTTTTGGGATGAGGCTACCTGGTCATTGGCCACCCTACAGTGTCACTTCTTCAGAATCAGCTCTGTCTACGCAACACTGTTGCCCTGGCTCCCGGTAGGCCAGGTCTCTGCTTACTGCTCAGACGGCTGTGCATTTCTGCAGAGCAGGATGTGGGTCACTGACCATTGGAAAGTGTTGGTGTTTCCCACATACCAGGGAGAGCGGAAATTTGCCTCTGAGTTAGCTTGACCCACAGTATCTTTATAACTCATGCAATAAAGCCAGTTTTCCCTTCTAATATGGCTGCAGACTTTTAAAGTGGGGACTGATCCCATCTCAACCCCACCCTCTCCAGGGCCAGCACAATAGTGCTATTCTCTCCTGTTTGTGGCTCAGAAATGTGGTTCCTGTAGAGGTTGGCTTGAAATTCTAGCCCCGGGTGATAAGAAACTGTCATTACAACTGCCCTTTGCTGGGGTGGGGTGGGGGGGGGGTGTTCACATAAAACACTGAAGAGGTAAAGCCAAGTGTCTGCATACCCTCTAATTAGTAGTGGCCTGGGAGCTGCAGAGGGCCCTTAGCAGCAACAGTTTGCATTGGCAGGGCAGTAAGAAGTCTGTTGTTGAAGAAAATAGTGCATGAAGTCTGTGGTGGCTGATCTGTGAATGTCTTCCGCCAAAATTCAATTTAGATTACAGTTTTCACATCTGTGTGCTCATTGTTTGATCAACCAGAGACGGCTGTTGGAACACTCTGCTGCTACCTCCCCAACTCACCACTTCAGAGCCTCCCTAGTGTTCCAGCCCCTTCTGGAGACTTCAATGTGCTTGCACTCTGGCAGACCCCTCACCACTTCCCCTTGGAAGTTGCCTTTTGTTAGTAATTGGTAGTGTCATAAGAATGCTGCCCGAGATTATTCCACATGCTCCACAAAGGGCCACTGCGATGCAGGGAACATTCAGGTGACTTGTGTATGCATGCTTTCAGCATCTAGGTGGGTTTGTACTGTTGTGGCTCTGTGGCTCCTTGTGAACAAAATATCTCAGTCATGTGTGGTTGAAGTAAGTCTATTTTGTCGTTTTTAATGAAGCTTAAGAAAAAAAAATATCTGTTAGGCAGTTTGAATGTTATTTCTAACGAACTAGCGAGAAGTGGGTATAAAAGCTGAACCTTAGTTCTGAGAGAAACACTAAAAACTCCTGATATTTTATTGTATTCCCAGTATTCATATCTTGAGTTATTGTCTGGGCTTGCAACTTGCTATAAGTGGGCAAGTTTTAAACTCAGGGTTCGTAGCTAATAGGAGAATAGGCTGGAGAACACTCAGGAGATTCTGTTGGTAACTGTTGGTTCTCCCAGGACTGTCGTGGGCAGCCATTCCAGCTTTGATCTGGAAGTTCCAACCCCCACTGAGGCTTCGGCAACTGTCACACCTACTAGGCGGGGCCAAGGGAGGACCCTGAAGACCCAAGATCCGCATGTGCTGGCCCTCTTGGTTCCTGGACCCTGGATGCTGGAAGTAGACCGAGCAGAGTTCTCCAGAGAACTGTGCCACACCTTTTCCAGACCCTGTAAACTATCCCTTCACTTGCAAGTTACCCCACAAAATAAACCTCCCTTTTAACTACGTGGAATGGCCTTAATAATTTCACCAATACAGGACTGTTAGGCAAAAGAAACAGAGGCCCTATTTCCAACATGGGAGAAGTCAGAAGAGCTGGAGGAATGCTCAGTTCTTTATTGGTCATTGTACTTCAGCTTGATCAACATTAACCAGAAGTCAAACTCAACTCGTTTGGGTAATCATGACCTCAGAGTCCCATATGTCTTAGAACAGAGAGAAAGACATTATGGAATTGTATTGGAGGCACAGAAGTGGATGCAGGGCAGTCACGTGACTACAAAAGTTGTCCCAGAATTGGAATCCATATTGCTGAACACCTGAGGAAAGTGGCCTCCAGATCCTCACAACTATGGGGAATATTGCTCTGAACTCAGTCTGCTCTAAAGGAACACACCTTAGACCCGGTAAAGTAATGCCCCAGGTTTTATGGTACTGGGCTTCAGGTTACGATCTCAGATGTGCAACACAGCTGTCCCCTGCCAGCTCAGATCAAAAAGGATGTCAACCCACTCTGGAAATGTCATACAGACAGCCCAGAGGTATGTTTTACAAGTGTAGACATCTCTTAAGTCAGTCAAATTGACAGTCATGACATTGACAGATAGACATTCTGACAGGGAGATATTTATCAGCTCTACCACTGATTGCAAATTCTGAGTAGTCCTCCCCAGACAACCCTAAACTTTATCTTCCTGCACTGCTTTGAGGGTCCAGGGGTGAGAGGGCTGTCCCAAAGAGGCTCTGGACCCTTTAGTCATCATCTATGGATGTCCAGACCTTGAGGCTGGACAGCTGGAGAGCCTGCTTTTGCCTGTGAATGGCTGTTAAGGAGGGAGCTTTGTGGTCTTGCATTTTCTTCCTTCTCACTGAACCTTTAACTTGGACAGATGCCACCTAGTGAAGAATAGTTTCTGGCTAATGGCTGCATTGCTGAAAATGCCAGTGATGTTTTTGAAAAAAAGACTTTTAAAGGAATTGAGAATTGAAATTGCCATTAAAGAATTGAAATTTATTAAGAGCCATACCTAAATTTATTAAAAACAGCTCCCATGATTGAGACACGAAGTAAAGAAATGTAAATTTTTTGGCATTATGGTTTCTCTTTGCTCAGTTTAACATTATTACTCACTTTTTGTCTACTCCTGTTTTTCTCCAGTGTCAGGATAAGTTCTTGGTGTGCTCAGGGGTCAGTGTTTACACAGGACTTTCATTCTTTCTCTGGAGTCTAGTAAACCCATTAACATATCCTTAGGATAAAGAGAGTGTAAGGTTTTGGCTGTTGGTTTTTTACTACTTTGTGTGTGTGTGTGTGTGTGTGTGTGTGTGTGTGTGTGTGTGTGACATTGTCCATTTATATGGAAAGTGAAAGGGAGAATGTGTGTGTGTGTGTGTGTGTGTGTGTGTGTGTGTGTGTGTGTGTGTGAGAGAGAGAGAGAGAGAGAGAGAGAGAGAGAGAGAGAGAGAGAGAGAGAGATTGTCTGTTTATATGGAAAGTGACAGGAAGAATAGCCAAATAGCTAGATTATCATCTGAACACAGAATTCCCGATTAAGTGGAGTGATAAGGGACAGGAGCCCCTGCCCTTTACATGTCACATTTTTCTGTGTTGACTTTTATTTTTCTTGATTAGTCGGTTTCTATCCCTATGACAAAACCTTAGTAAAATCGAAAGTAGAAAAATTTAAGGATTTATTTTGGGCCAGTGAAATGGGTCCCTTCCACCAAGCCTGAGGATCTGAGGTCAATCTCTGGGACCCATATGGTGGAAGGAAAGAACCAACTTCTCTACGTCGTTATCTAGTCACTACATGTGGAATGTGTCACATGCACTTGCGTACGCACACCCACATCCCCCCCCACCCCACCCCCACCATTCATGCACACACACTAAATAAATGAATAAAACATATTTTTTAAAGATTTATTTTTAGTCCTTGGCCAGCTGGCTTTATTGCTACAGGCTTGAGGTCAGGGAACTGCTTACTTCGTGATATCCAGAAAGAAGAAAGGAAAAGTCAGGAAGAGCAGGGACAAGACACACCCACAAAGGCGTGACCCGTGGGTCACTTCCTCACTTAGGTCCTGCCTCCTTTCATCGCCTTCCAGTGCTGCCATTAGTTGGATTATGAGCCTATCAGGCAGAGCCTTTCTAATCCAATCACTTCCCCAGTCCCCACCTCACATGAATAGTGCGTTGAGGGCCAAACCTTACACTTGAAACTTTTGGGAGGAACTTTATAACTAAGCCATAATAAAAGTTGTATTCTTAATTACTCAAAACAAATCATAATGCATGTATACACAAGCAAACCATTTATCTTCTCTTTGCCAAAGAACAAAACACAACAAACAAAATGTAAAGGGAAAATAATGTTCTTACCTCATACCCCTCCGTGGGTCAGACTGAGGCAGGTGTTGATGTCACTGCTGGGTAAGTGGGACCCCCAGAAAGGATGCCTTGGACAAGGGGGAGCTGCAGATCTCTGCTTCACAAGCTTCACAATGTGCATAGCCTGTTCTTAAGAGCAACGAACAGGCATTGCCACCACCACCAATGACACGCCCTATAAGAAAAACATTAAAGAGTTCACCACAAATAAGATAGCTATTCGACTAATGTTTAAGAAGATGTGGCTGGCTGGGCGGTGGTGGCGCACGCCTTTAATCCCAGCACTCGGGAGGCGAGCCAGGTGGATCTTTGTGAGTTTGAGGCCAGCCTGGTTTACAGAGTGAGATCCAGGACAGGCACCAAAACTACACAGAGAAACCCTGTCTTGAAAAGACCAAGGGAAAAAAAAAAGCCTTAGGTAATTAGCTCTCCCCACCATTCTTTCAGCTCCTTCCTGGGGGGTTGGTGTCAGCCTGGACATAGTTCTCCAATGAACAAGACTATTCCATGGGTTACAGATGATGCCTTCAAGGAAACATGAACTTGGAGGCCAGTGTGAACCCAGATAAGCACAACCACCATGTTGTTGGGTTTTTGTTTGTTTGTTTGTTTGTTTTGTCTTGTTTTGTTTTTTACTCTTTTAGGGGACCCGCCACACAGCTCCCAAATAAATAAGAGGCTTATTCTTAATTATCAATGCCCAGCCTTAGCTTGGCTTGTTTCTTGCCAGCTTTCCTTAATTTATCCCATTTGTCTTTTGTCTCTGGGCTTTTCCCGTTCTCTTACTTCTGTAAATCTTACTCTTACTCCATGGCTTGCTGTGTAGTTGGGTGGCTGGTCCCTGATGTCCTCCTCCTTCGCTGGCTACTTCTTTCCTTTTTTCCTCCCAGATTTCTCCTTCTCTATATCCTCTCTGCCTGCCAGCCCCGCCTATCCTTTCTCCTGCCTTGCTATTGGCCGTTCAGCAATTTATTAGACCATCAGGTGTTTTAGACAGGCAAAGCAACACAGCTTCACAGAGTTAAACAAATGCAACATAAACAAAAGTAACACACCTTAAAATAATATTCTACAACACCACCATAAAATTACAACAAAACAATGAAGATATCTGGGAACTGCGGAGACAGCCAAGTACCTGACTTAAAGAATGCTGTCTTTAAGGTAGGAGGAAGCATTTGAATATCTCCACCGGGGAGGGAGGGTAACAACAGAATGAAGTCCTAAAAATTATGGAAAGGAATCACTGTCAGTAATAGAAAGGTAGTGGTAATAAATTGCAAGAAATAGGAATAAAAATCCCCGTGAAGGTTGAAGAGGTGCTGCATGCTACCACAACACAGATAGAGAAGACAAAAGCACATGCATAAATGAACATCTGGGGTGTGTGTGTGTGTGTGTGTGTGTGTGTGTGTGTGTGTGTGTGTGTGGACTTTTAGTGAAATACAGCTAAGCCATGCTTGGAAATATATATTTTAAATATATTTATCTGAATAAATGGCAGAATGGCAGGAAACATAAATTAAGCTTTCAGGTCCAGAATTTAAGAAAAAAAAAAAAAAAAAAAAAAAGAACCAATGGAGCAAATCCAAAGAACAAGAAGGAAGTTAGTAATATGGATACGAGACAGATTGACTAAATAGAGAACAGAGCAAAAAGAAAGAAAACAAACAAACAAACACACAAAAAACAAAGCCTACAAAACAATAGAAACGATCCACAAAATCAAGGCTCGATATTTTGTGAGGCGTCTGGCAAGTCTGACAAGGAACAAAACACAACCAAACAATACAGAATCGAAACACAAAAAGAAGAAGGCAGAATAGCTTTAGTTACAGCTGTAATAGCGACTTAGCTTCAATTAGTTACAATAGAAATGAGAAATTAATCAAAGAACATTATGAACAACTACACTAACGAGTTTGCAAATGTGGACAGAATGGATGCACTCAATGGAAACAAAACAAAACAAAAAAAGCCAAGCACACAATGCCGAGGCTGACAAACCACTCAGGAAGTTGCAATGGGAATTAAATCTCATTGTTCTCACAAAACTGAACTCAGAGTTAGTTCTAAGTTGTTTTGGAAAACAGAAAATAGTAAAATAAATAAATAAACAAAAATAAAATGTCTGCCTTAGTTACCAAAGCTTTAATCTTGGTCCCAAAACCAATAAAGACAAAATGAGAAAGGAGAATTTTAGTTTCACTTCACTTGTAAATGCAGATGCAAAAATTGCTAAATAAAGTGTGGTCCTACTGAATGCAGAACCAACTGATACGACTCTGAGGGCTTGCTTTGGGAGTGCAAGGATGGTTCAACAGCAGAGAAGTTTTTAATACAGTTTTAGCGGATTTAGAGAAAAGTCACATTCTCCTGACAGATGTAAAAGGGTCAGTCTTCAGAGACTTAAAAGCTTCTTTGCCTTTCCAAACATTAATGCCCAACCAGCTGCCAACCATACTTCGGAGAAAAACCTCCTTCTAAGATTGGAAACAGTATTGGACCACCCTCTATGGCAATTTCAAGCAGTGTAAATGTATCACGCTGTCCAAACTGGAAGTAAAGTGACATGTAATTGCATGATATATGATGATTTAAATGAAAAAAAAATAGAAAAACATGGGACTGAACAAACAAATTAGAATTATAAGGAGTTCAATGAATTCCATAAAATTTTCCAGGTTTATGATAAATGCACCAACTCTGAAACCACTAGAAGATTTAATGAAAATAAGAAGCACTTGCTATAGCAGCAAAGATCCTAAAGCCCCTAAGGGACTCGAGCAATAGAAAATCTGCAGTGTAGAATTCCATGAAAGATTATTAGAAAAGTTCTGATGAAAAATATTCCGTGGAAATATCTTATACAGGAAGACTTGTTGGTGTACAAACTGAAGTTCTCACCAGAATACATGTCAACTCAATGCAGTACTGAACTAAAACTAAAAGCCATATTGGAGCACATGCTTATCATTCCAGCTACTCCAGAGACTAAAGCTTGAGTTCAAACCCAACCTGGTCTACATAGTGAGACCCTATCTCAAAATGAACAGAGATTGGAAGTGTAGTTTAGTGGCGGAGCTGTGGATTCAATCTCCAGTCTTGTGAAAAATAAAAATATCTCAAAAATGTAATAGTTATGATGAGATACTATATACATCCAAAAAGTGTATGCAGACTGAGAATACAGTATACAAACAAGTGTGTTTTCATGGACACATTCGAGATAAAGATGGAGGAAGGTAGAAGAGAAATAAATTACTGAGTCTTAAAATATTAAGTGAATTATAACTACTGTCTACTGTGTCTGATGCCCAAACATCTGTCTCTGCAAAGCCCGAGCTGATCCTCAGTTTACAGTCCTTTTCCTGAATGCTGGGATTATAAGTGTGTGCCACCACACATGGTCCAACATTTTTCTAAATGACATTTTTTCATATGAAAATGTTCATTAAGTACAAGACAATAACCCCTCCTGGTGTTTAATCAAACAACCCTTAAGAAAAGGAGTGCTAGAAATTTTTTTGCAGAATGATATATTGGTTGCCAAAGACTGGTGATTTTAGAAAGGAAAAGTTGATTTTATCTAGTTTTACCTTGTTCATTGATTTACAGAATGCATCATGTTTTAATTGAATGTATAGACAACAGAAATAGATGAGAAAGGAAAAATATGCAGCAAAACATGCTTGTTGAAAGAGAGGCAAGGTCAAGACTCAGAACTAGCTGTCTTGGTTTCCGAGCAAAGAGAAGAACCCACATTATTAAGAAACACCCTGGGGGCTTGTCCTGCTCCAAAGTGGAGCATCAACGTCCAGAGAGCCACTAAGTGTTGGCTGCAAACACTGAAGAGGTGGACAGCAATGTTCTCCTGTCCTCCTTCTGTCTGTCCTTCTCTGTCCTCAGAGATCCAGATTAACATGGTGGATTGTCAGGCATACTTCCTGGTTTTTCCTGAATAGAATTTCCAACTCTTTATAAAGTTCTTATTTTCCCACTTTTAAGTTCGGAGCAATTTCCTATGAGTCCTAGCGTGATTTTGGGATCTACTAAAACTCTTATTGGTCATTGGTTACAGCAGAGTGGGAAAGATGCCTCTTGTCTTCCTGAACTTCGGGGAGTAATTCTACCTGCTGAGCCCCCCTCAGCCTCCCCTCAGGCCTTGGTTTCACTTAGGGAGTGTGTAGAGGCTCTGCCTCTCCCACCATGCCCTGGAACTTTCAGTTTGCTATGCCTCAAGCCCAGTGCGGTAAGGATACCACCCCAGGGGAGGGAAATCAAGTACAGCAGAGACGTGGGAACCTTTTCTGGCATATGAAGAAGTTGAGGCTACAAGGGTGCAAAGAGCCCTGAAAGCCAGTCTATCTGGTGTTAACTCACAGGGACAGCCACCACAGCCTTAGTGACGCGTGGGCACAGAGTAGCCTTGTGATGTAGATCTCTCTTCTCTCTGGTCTCCACGCCCAGGACTTCTATGAGCAAACAGGCATAGCCAGGAAGGGGTGATGGAGGCCGCTCCTCTGGGCGGCCCTTCTAAGACGGCAAAGACTCTGGAGAGCCCAGTGTTTTCTGTTCTAAATTCGGACTGAGGGAGACAGTTATTTTTAGGGAGTAAATGGTAATGATTAGACTTTTAAGATTTAAGTATTCATTTAGTCATAAAAGCTGAAGTCACGTGGTACAAAAAAAATAGTCTTTTCCTCCCGGTGATGACAGGGTCCTTTCAAGAGCAGTGATTGTCCTCATTGAATGCGATCAGACCTCCACCCCAGGGTCCCAGAGAGAAAGGGAGGCAGCTGACGTCACTGTCCTGCTTGAAGGAGGCTACTGATCTGTGACTAAGGGCATGGCTGCCACTCCCAAGGCTCTCCTCACTGTGACCCTGCTCCTCCCCAAGTCCTCCTTACTTTGCTGTCCCTAACTGTGATAAAAAGATGAAGGCACTGGGCACTGTCTCTGCGGAGGGCAGATTCACAGCGTCAGGGGAATGCCGTTTGCTGCAATGCCGTGAAAACAGCTGAGTGTTTACGAGTCTCAAAAATCTGAAGCTAAGCTGGGGCAATAAAATCATCTCAAGAGCATCACCAGTTCCAGTTGGCTGAAATAATTAGTCCAAAAAGGAGCCATGATGTGGGGGATAAAAAAGAAAACAAACAGTTTAATTTGAGGAATCTGCCTTGGGGGTGTGTAAAAGCCCCATAATTACATGCCGTCAGCCCTGTTTGGAAGCAGCTCCAGGCGTGGGTGTGAGGACACGGAGTGTTGGGGGCTCTGAGAGAAGGAGGTTTCTGCAGAGGTTTACAGGCAGTGGGAACTTCCTGAAGGAGCCATCCAAGTTAGGTTTCTCATCCCAGCTCTCACTGATAGTATTCACTTCACACTCAAGCATCACTGCAGAGATAGTTTGAAAATCTATGCGTTCCTTGTCAACATGAGGCAAGATTGCTATAACAATGTGCCCAGAGTCATAAGTGATTCACAGGTAGCTCCAGACGGCTCTAGAGGATTGCTCCTGGTGTAGAGGGCCAAGTAAAACGTGAGCTTGCAGAGAAAATATGTTTATGAGGATCTTAAGCTCAGCAGATAGGTTGGACCCTGCAGGCAAGTAAGTTATGGCAAGACCTATGTGGGCAAGAGATGTTCAGTGGTGTGAGAGAGAGGGAGACCATGATGTAGCCCTACTTGTCCATGCTTCAGTGAGTGAAAACATGCATACATAGTCAGAGGCATCTGAGGAGAGGTGAGGGGCTTTGTGGGGAATATGTCCATGGAAGGAAGTGCTGGTCAGTTTTTTTATTATCAACTTGATACAAGCTAGAGTCAAGAGAGTGAGAAGAGTGAATGGCAATTAAAGAATGGTCTCAGTCAGGCTGGTCGGTGGCCATGTCTGAGGGAATCTGTGTTGTATTTTATTTTAATATATTTTTTTTGTTAATTCTTTGAGAATTATGAGAGAGATCTCAACCGATGATTGATAGGGGGCAGGTCAACCCACTGTGGGCAGCTCTGTGTCTAGGTAGGTAGGCCTTGGTTATCTAAGAAAGCTAATTAAGCATGAGTCAGTGAGCTAGTCAGGGGACAGCTTTCCTTCATGGGACCTATCTCTGATCCTATTTGAGTTTCTGCCCTGACTTCCCTCAGTGATGAACTGTTCCCTGGAAGTGAAAGCTGAAACAAACCCTTTCCTCCCCAAGTTTCTTTTGGTCAAGGTATTCACTTAGAGCATCAGAAAGCAAATTAGAACATATGAGTTAACAGGTTATTGGGCAAGATTTGTGGGAACGAAGGAAGACAAGAACAGCATGGTAGGATGAGATCACCGAGAGGGAATGGGACAAAGGCCCAAAAAATGTTATAGAGGCTTCTCCCACTAGACAGAGGCAGCATCTTGGATATCTATCTGGAAGACCCTCCCCAGTCAAATCTACAGTGAGAAATGTCTGAAAATCCCTACTTAGGCCCACAGTGAGGAGTACCTGGGAGTCTCTCCACAGATAGAAACAATAAAGGACATCTGAGAATTCCCAGACAGACCCACAGTGAGGGAAATCTGAACATCCCTCTGTGGACAGAGTCACAGTAAAGAGCATCTGGGGGTCCATTCTCAGTTGGAGCCACTCTATGGTACATCTGGGAGTGACTCCCCAGTCACAGCCCCAGCACCTCAGTGAGGGACATTTAGAAGTTCCTCTTGAGTCACAGCTATCGTGGGGGATGTCTGGGGATGTGTGTCTGACCTCTGGGCTCATCCATCAAGCCAGTGACCTGACGTAGCTTTCCTCATGCTCCCTGATGATGGATTAGTGATTCAGTATATTTTGTGTATGGTGATGAGGCAGTGTCCAGCTCTTGGGATGTCTTCAGTGGGTGCTCAGCATCAAATCCTCAGAGATCTTGAGGAAAACTAGGTACCTCAACTGGGGAGTTCTTGTCTCCATTTGGCCCCCCACATGGGTTATTCTGAGATCATTTCTGACAGCATTTTCTGTTCAGCTAGTGATGAGCTTAGGTGTACTTTTCAGTAGAATTGTGTGGACCAGACAGCAGATAGTGAACTACCAGTGAGCCTCCAGGAGGCCACACACTTTCCAGACAGAGGGTATGTAGTATGGTCACAATGGAAGTGAAGGAAGATGACCTTCCCCTATACTAGCCTCCCAAAGCCAGTCTGGCCAAGGGTGAGTGAGAACACAATGCTGATGCTAAAGAGACTAGGTCTGGTCTCCCTAGATACCCACTGACAAGGTGCGATTGGTTAGGATTCCTAAGACAAGTTGCTTATATTCCCTAGATGGTGAATTCCTGGCTTGAAAGTGCAGGGTAAATTCCAGTGCATCCTATAGAAGCTGGGAGGTGCTGTTCACCTTCAGTGTTGTAGCAGGAGTAGGGCAGGGAATGTGTTCTCATTCTTTCCTTCATAATACAACAGCTATTTAGGATACAAAGTCAATCAGTCACTAGAGACATGAAGAGTAAGTCCACAGTCCCTCCCCTCAGGTGGCGATACGGCAGGGATCTGGGTTCCTCACAAGTATGTGCATGCCACATACATGAGATACATTCAGATTTCTGTTCCTTAGTGTAGCCCAGAACTGTGGGTGCCAGAATCAATAATGTGACTCTCAACAAGTGTCAGGTTGCATAGCGACCACATGTGAACTGACTAAGGTTCACTGTACTCCCATGGCTGAGTCATAACCACAAGTTGTGTGACCTTGAATCCTGAGAACCAGTGAGGTGCTGAGAACCTAGAGGTCCTCTGTGTAAGGTATGAGACACACCACGAAAGTGTTATCCTTGACCTCTCAGGTCCGGTGAATTCAGGGATCCAGGCCCTGTCCACCTCTGAGGACACATGGAAGACACATCTGGAGAGGCATGTGGGGTTGGCATTGCAACACAACCATTTGCCGCTGGTGGGATCAGGAAAAACACAGAACTTCCTTAAGCTACAGAATCCAGATCTGTACAGGGCCACACCACAAAACCATGGAAGATGCAGTTTTAACAGGGTTAGTCCCATGAACTGACGTTGCTTCAGGACATTTCTGGTCTGTGCTGCAGGGAGAGACTGTCATAAATGTGATTTGATAATGATGTACGAAACAGGCTCCCCCAGTCATCCTCTTAGTCTCCGTTCCCACTTTGTCTATGGGTTTTGATGGAACTTCCTGTTCCCAAATTGGTGCCACCTTAAGGTTTTTTTTTTTTTTTTTTTTAGTGTCTCTTTTGTCCTAGTTAGCTTTAACGGTCAACTTGACACAGTCTGAAGTCATCAGGAGAGAGTCTCAGTTGAGGGACTGTCCAGATGATATTGGCCTATGGGCATGTATATGGAGAGGAGTACTATTTTTATAATTGATGCAAGAGGACCCAACCCATTGTGGGTGATGCCATTCCTTGTGCAAGTGGGTTTGAACCTGTAAGACAGCTGTCTGAGCATAAGTCCATTAAGCCAGGTAGAAAGCAGCATCCTCCATGGTTCCTGATACACTTCTTTTCCTGTGAAACAAGTTCCTTGGTCATGGAATTGCAAAAAGGACTGACTTCATATTTCTTGAGTTCCTGCCTATGTAAGTTGAAACAAACTCTTTGCTCCCCTAAAGCATTTTTTTTGTCATAGTGTTTTATCACAGCATTATAATTGAAACTAGAATGTCCTTTAAGAGACATTAATACGGTCTGGAAAGATGGCTCAGCTGTTAAGAGCACTTATTACTCTTCCAGAGGATGCAAGTTTCATTTCCAGCACCCACATCAGACAGCTCACTAACTGCCTGTGACTCCAGCTTCGGGAGATACAACATCCTCTTCTCATCTCTCTGGGCATCTGCATGCATGTAGCATACACTCACACAGACACATATATCTTTTAAAAAGAGACATTAAGATGATTTTTAATAATCCATCCATAGTAATATGCAGATTTGGTGGTGGTGAACTTGTTGGGGTAGATGTGAAATGACACTAGTAATATCAATACTGTCCCTGAGGACTTTGTGGTTCCTCTGTAGAATCCATTAAGACTCACACCTTACTAGACCTACATGCCAAAGATCCTTTGGCTGTGAAAGGGGGAGGAGCTCAGGGCAAGAGTGAACATGCCAACTAGTGGGAAATTCAACCAAAGGCTTCCTTCCCTGATCAAAGGAGAACCTTACAGATCATTACAACCCTCTGTGTAGACTGCTCGGCACTTGACATGAAGGCCATGAAGACCATGCTGCTTGTCTTGACCACTGTGATAATGACATGGAACTACAGTGCCACTGATTTCTGTCTCTTCAGAGGACACTCATCATTGGATTTAGGACTGTACCAAGTTAGTAATATATACTGCGATGGTAAGCTTCAGTGGTGAGTCACAGATTCCAGTCAGTTATACCACCACAAGGGAATTCATGTCTTTCAAGGATATGACTGTAGATTTCATCTGTCAGGACTGGAACAGATTGGATCTTGATCAGAGGACCAATCATAGGAGGTAATCTGACCTGGTAGCAGTACCTCATAAACATATTGCTACTCCTCATAAACTCAGATATCTTGACTCATATTTTATGTGTCCTATTAACAGACCTATATGTGGCCAAACCAGAGATAATCTTTAAGTTAGAGCAAAAAAAAAAAAGAGCTCTAGATACTAGATATTAGAGGAATCTTCAGGCTCTGGTCACTCAGGAACCCTGTCACTGCTGTGTGGCAGTAGCAGGGGGCTGGATACTCACCTTCAGCATGAGAAGATTCAAACTTGAATAAAAATGTTGACTGCTATGACTATAGCAGATGTGAGAAGTCTTCCACAGAGAAATGGGCTTTGTTTGGCATAAAAGGACTCACACAGAAAAACAAACATCAAATAAACACGTTTTTGAGTGTCATGAATATGGAAAAGTGTATTGCAGGAAACCAAACTGCATTGACTGTCTGAGAAAACACATAGGGGAGATCACCTATGAAAGCAGTGAGTGTGTGAAGATGCAGAGTGAGACCATATCTTATTGCTCATCAGAAAATTCACGTGGCAGGGAGTGCCTTCAAATATCACGAATGTTGGACGCCTTTTGGCAGGAAACTGCAACTCATTTTACATCACAGAAAACAGAAGGGAGACCCCATACATGTACTGTAAGACAGTCCTCACAATTTACCAGAGAACCCAAAGAGGGGAAAGCCTTTATGAATGGTAGGACTGTGGGAAAAACTTCAGTGCAAAGAAACCCCTAAATCAACATCAAAGAATTCGCACAGATCGGAAGCCCTATGATCATGGAGAATATGGGGTATTCTCACACATTAAGGTGACACTCAGAAATATCAGAGAACCCACACAGTATAATGAGTGTGGACAAAATTTCACTAGGTCATCAGAGAATCCACTCAAGAAAAAACATATGAACATTTCATTTGTAGAAACACCTTCTATGTAATAATGTGTTTTGTCAAACAGAAGCACATTCATTCAGGAAAGACCCTTGGAATGTCAAGCGTATCCACGTCACATGATGCTGGAGAACCCACACAGCTGCTCCTTGTTTTGCATGATGGAGAGAGCACATAAGTATCTGCCTAGAACACTACACAGAGAACGCTTGTCACCATACAGCTCTCAGACTATGCCAATCCCAACATCTTCATGTGGTAGTTCATTGTTTTCTTTTCTCTTTCCCTTTTTCTTTTTATCTCATTTATTTCCCCTCATTTCCCCCCTTTCTTTGTCTTTTTTAACCTTTTCTTTTCAAGACAATGTCTTATGGTAGGACTCAGGTTGGCTTTTTAAAATTTATTTAGTTTCCCCCCGACCCCCAGACAGGGTCTCACTATATAGCTCTGCCTGTCCTGGAACTGTGTAGACCAGGCTGGCCTTGAACTCACAGAGATCCACCTGCCTCTGCCTCCCAAGTGCTGGGAAAAGTGAGAATCAAGCTGACATGGGGAGCGGCTGGCCTCAGTATGCAGACAACACTCAGGAGATTTCAGCCATTTGAGTGTAGTAAGATTGCAACTTCTAAAACTTAAAAAAAAAATGGAAAATATAAATACTCTCAAGAGGACATGAGTGAAAATGTGGTCAGAAGAAGATCAAGTTGAGACATCTCTGGCTAAATCCAAGTAGGTGGTAACTAGGACAGAGACCCTGACACAGTGGACCAATTCCTGTGTATCCCCCTCCCCTCCTGAACCCCAGTAGAAACAGTGAAGTGTGTGTGTGTGTGTGTGTGTGTGTGTGTGTGTGTGTGTGTGTGTGTGTGTAAAGGGGGGATTCTCACCCATGGTAAGTCTGCTGCTCTCCAAATTCTGTGGGATCCCACAAACTTCAGGAGAGATCAAATATGGAATAACTTTAGCTTGTTTCTTTCCTTGTGCTGATACCTTGTGCAAGAGTGAACAGGAGAGGACAGATGGAAGTAGGAGGGACTAGCTAGGATCTGAGCTATAGCAACATTAGAGATGGGACCTGGCTTTGGGATCCTCTGAATTACCAGACTCTGATTCACATTGGAAGATGGGAATCATTGCTACAAGAAGGCTCCTAGCAGCCATAGCTTTGAGGTTCTTGAACTCTTCAAAGTGTAAGGAGAGTTGGGCCTACTAGGAAAGAGCTCTTTTGGTAGCACTAATGGGGGTGTATGGCTCAGCTTGGTTAGGACATGGGAAACAGGCACTCCACTGTGGGCTTTCTAGACACAACTGGGTCTGGGAGAGAGGGGTTTTCTATAATATTAGCACCACCCATAATTGCACAAGGTGGAACATATGACTAGATAAATGATTCTTTGTCCCACTCAGGTACTTGTGAGCGGTGAGAACTGAAAGGCTGGGCCAGGCTCACTCAATATTGTGGGCTCGGCAAACTGGATAAGCAGGTGGAAGTGGTTTTTCAGGAAGCTGGAGAAAATGGCAGACACATGGTTGTACCAGAGCAGCAGCCCCAGACCCTCCACATAATATCGAGAAGCATTGTCAAAATGGTGCACAAAATTTAAGAGCCCTGAGCCCTAGTCTATACCATTTGCAGAATTAAATTCCTGAGAAAAAGCAAAAGACCCAGGAATAGTGGTTGTGGAGGTGATACAAGAATTCATATGTGATAAAAGAAAAGAATTCCTTTATAATCTTGAGGGCCAAGGATACCTTAGATAGAACAGAAAGACCCATGAAAGAAGGAAGATTAGTAAGCATGACATGTCAGCACTGCAGCGTATGAAGATGCCATGTAACCTGACTGGCAATGTGTGGAACTGGAAGGGTTACTATTAAGGACAAATAACATACTCTCCTTGGGAATCAATGGAAAGTCCTCTCTTCATAACAGGAAGGGAAGTAAGTGGTCAGAAACATGAATAATCATAAAAGCAGAAACGTAAATGAACACCATGTGATCTCACAGAGGCCAGTGTATGCAGTGGGAAACTCTTCACTGATCTGAGCAGAAGAAATGAAAATGCTTACTGCAGGGAAAGCATCACTGGTGCATTAACTGTTTCTTTCAAGAACTTTTGGAGGATGTGTGAACTGGACTTGTAGTTTGGAAGGAAATGTATCAGTATTAATTAAGTTTAAATTATATTGATTCTATGATCCATAAGTTTCTTCAGCATTTACCCTGTGGACATTTAAACAACAAACAGGGGGTAAGTGAGGAATGGGACAAATCATAGTAACAACAGAGGACTTGGAGATGTTGTCATCAGGAACGTGGACCTGCAGGTGTGCCCCAGAGTTGTATTGATGTGTCAAGGAGGAACACAGAGTGATTGTGCAGGATTGGTACGGAAACTGGCTGGCCAAGAAACTTGGAAGATGACCTGCCCAGTTTGTCTGATAGCTTTATGACAACTTAACCCAAGCTAGTGTAATTTCAGAAGAGGAAATCTCAATTGAAAAAAGGCCTCTATAAGATTGGTCTCGAGGCAAGTCTTTTGGCCATTTTCTTTATTAATAATTGATGTGGGAGGGCCCAGACCACTGTGGGCATGCCACTCCTGGGCAAGTGGGCATGGGTACTCTAAGAAAGCAGGCTGAGCAAGCCATGAGGAACAAACTAGTAAGATGCATTCCACTATGGTCTCTGCTTCAGTTCCTGCCTCCAGGTTCTTGCCTTGAGTTCCTGCCCTGACTTCTGTCAGTGATAGACTATAAAACTGTGAGGTGAAAAAACCCTTTCCTTCAATAGTTGCTTTTGGTCATGGTGTTTATCACAGCAACAGACAACAAACTAAGATACCAGCGCTGCTGAAAATTATGTCAAAGAACAAAGACCAAGGAACAGACTGGATAAAAGAGGCCCAGTAACCAGATGCCAGAGAGAGTGAAGCCTTAGACTGTCCAGGATGTCAGTTCCAAGTGTTCTCTGTGGAGTCCTAAGTGATTATTCAGGGTCATTTAGGTGGCATAGGTTTTTTTTTAAATTATTGTTTTTAAATATCAATTTGAAAATGGCATCCAAACCTTTATTATCAGAGGAAGATGTACATTAACATTGTTTTTTAAAAGAATAGAAAAATAAAAACCTGGTTTTACAGTTGCTTTCCACAGTTTTGAAATGCTCCTGAAGACAGGACCTAGAAATGGAGTGAAGGAAGCCATGACATGGACATTTCTGGTGTCAAGACACCAGCATGTTTCAACCATGGCTGTGTGTTGAGACACCTTGCTGGGAAATCTGCAATAGAGTCTAGCTCAGGACTTGTCCAAGGGCATCTCCCATGAGAACACTCAAGGCTCCTCTATTATAGCTATTATCTTGTGGGAAGAATAAACATATATCAGAGGAGTGGACCTCAGCTTCCCAGAGAAGCTCAGGAAAAGTCCCATCCTATCTGCCGCCCCTGAAGACAGCCAATGACAGACATCCATAAAGAGCAGATGCCCATGACTCCCATCATTGAGGGTGTAAGGATTCCAGGCCACACAATGAACAGGACTGAGGTGTTTCCTACAGTGGTTCAAGGAGAGGCACCATGAGGGTGACTCCTGTCCTGGTATAATTTCTCTTATGTGTTGGGTATGTATTCACAACAAAGACTAAGTAACTTCAACCTGCCAATGGTCCACATGAAAAATTGGCCAGGAACGAAAGAGAGAATGAAACCTGTGTGTCACTTGGCTTAGACACTTTTGGACCCTTGGACCTCTCATGTTTATCTCAGGCTTTTGACTGAGCATGGAATGAAGTCTTGTCTCTGTCTTGGCTGTATAGCTCCTGGAGTGAGGTTCCTTTAACATGGCCACACGCAGATGGCACCTCTCTGGACCCAAAGCCATGGCACAAGCCATTGGAAAGGGTCTGAGGATTACTGTTTCTCAGGTGGTAGACTGAGTATGGGGTTAGG
Organism: Peromyscus attwateri; assembly: GCA_902168425.1. NCBI lineage: Eukaryota > Metazoa > Chordata > Mammalia > Rodentia > Cricetidae > Peromyscus > Peromyscus attwateri. The sequence goes on along the minus strand of CABHPP010146815.1, from coordinate 603 downwards.
GGAGACACCATATCCTTTTTGTAATCTCCCTTTCTGTAGATACTTTCTATAGTGAGGTCTGGGCCAGAGTCCCGTTCATCTCTGCTCTCTTTGGCTTGGACATTCAGCCTAGAGTTCCCCACAGGTGGCCACACACCCCAGCATATCTCCTTCTCACATGCTATTCTCCTGATGCTCATGAGCTGCACCTACATCCATCATTTCCTCTCTGCCACCGAGCCCTTTGCCTTGGAAGCTCATCTGTATCACTCATATCTCCTTCTAGCCCCAGTGCCATCCCTCCAGGCCACGCCAACCTGCCACACTATGGAGACGCCCATCCAAGTCCCACAAAACAGCTTCTTCCCTGTCTTCTTTGGCTGCCTCATACTCACCCCTTTCCTCAAAATTTTCTTATCTGGTCTCCCTACTCTTCATGGTTCCCTTCATTCAGTGGCTTCTTTTATGGGTCTTTTTTCATTTCTGTCTCATGAACTGCCCCCCATTCCTGTCCACCCACTTGGCCCCTCCAGCACAGTCCATGGTCTTAGGCCATATTGCTTGCAAGGCCTGGCTTCAGCCCCACCCACTCATCCCCTTAGCTCTTCCTCAGGACCCAGGACT
>CABHPP010146814.1:0-40163 GCA_902168425.1 Peromyscus attwateri | reverse complement strand
CTCTCCCACTCCATCCATGTGTAGGCTCAACCATCCTGTTCCCTTATGTTCTCATCCCTTTGTCCCTTTGTCCCTTTGTCCCTTTATCTCCAAATTACTTGACAAGCAAATACTTCACATGTTCGTCTCTTCCTTTATGCCAGCATCCTTAAGAATTCTGGCTTCTGATTTGATATGTATCTTAGAACAAAAACACTGTTGCACAAATAACAGATTTATACAAAATGCTTATGAAGAGACCACTGTTTCATTTAACCTAATACCTAGTATTTCTCTGTCATTGTGTCTTTGTGAGGGTTTCTATGACTGTGATGAAAGAACATGACCAAAAAGCATGTTGGGGAGTATAGAGTTTTTTGGGCTTACACTTCAGTCTTGCTGTTCATTGCTGAAGGAAGTAAGGGCAGTAACTCAACAGAGGAGGTTCCCAGAGGCATAAGCTGGTGCAGAGGACATGGAGGAGTGCTGCTTACTTGCTTGCTTCCCATGGGTTGCTCCATTTGCTTTGTTATAGAATCCAGGAACACCAGCCCAGAAATGGCACCGTAAAACATAGATTGGGCCTTCCCCCATTGATCACTAAATGAGAAAATGTCTTACTGCTAGATTTCAAGGAGGCATTTCCTCAACTGAGGCTCCTTCCTCTGATGACTCTAGCTTGTGTCCAGTTGACATACAAAACTAACCGATACACACTCATTACTTTATATGGGTTTATATGTTATTCCTCTAAAGATTTCCTTACTGTTTTCATAATGTAGTCACTCAGGTAAATAAAGTTTCCCCCATTTGTTTTTTGTTGTTGTTGTTTTTATTATAGATTTTTTTCTCTGAACTCTTCACAAATAACAATTGGCAGTTATTAATCATATATATTTGTTCTGATTAACCTGTAATTACTTCCTCTTTTCAATGATTATTTTTCCACATGTTTGATTTCATTAAAACATACTTATGCCGGGCGGTGGTGGCGCACGCCTTTAATCCCAGCACTCGGGAGGCAGAGGCAGGCGGATCTCTGTGAGTTCGAGGCCAGCCTGGTCTCCCAAGCGAGTTCCAGGAAAGGCACAAAGCTACACAGAGAAACCCTGTCTCGAAAAACCAAAAAAAAAAAAAAAAAAAAAAAAAAAAAAAAAACATACTTATATACTAAAATGGTCTTTTTGTTTTAATAAGAAACTTGGTAGTGTGAGCTTTATTAATGGACTTTAGTAAGATTAGCCTAACTTCTGTCTACAAGTCAAAAGATGCTTAATTATTTACTGAGACATTTATTTTAATTTATTTATAGAGGCTATGTATGTTAAAGGTAATTTTCCTTTTTGGCCTGAACCTGCTTTATTAATGTTCTCCATAATGAACTGTTTTTTACTGTTATAAAATTCATAGGAATTAAATCACCACAGATATTCTGTACTTCCTATTGTATGACATCTTGAGGCTTCAATCGCTTACATATCCCAATCCCCACCCTTGTTTGTTACTGTGAAGATTGTGGTGTTGTGTCATTGGATATAATGTTTACTTGTAGATTAATATATTTTTGGAGAAATCCTTATTTAAGAATTTCCTAGACAATGTAATTTCAAAATTTACTAAATAGGGTCATGAGTAAATAATTCATTGTAAATGTAGAACATACCATGATGTAGAAATCTTAGAAAACAAAAATATTATTTTTGTGAAACAATCCTTTTCTACACTGTGAAAATATATTACTCTCAATGTTTGATAAAAAAAAAAAAAAAAAACAAAAAAACTGACAGACCAGTAGCTGGGTGGACATTCAAGTGGTAAAGCTACTCAGAATGATAGGAAGAAAAAGAACAGAGTCAGCATAGACACCAGCCAGCCACCCAGGAAGCAAGACATGCTAAAGGACAGGTAAAGCCATGAGCCACATGGCAATATATAGATTAATAGAAATAGGTTAATCTAATGGTAAGTGTTGGCTAGTAACAAGCCTGAGCTATAAGTCTAGCATTTAGAATTAATATAAGCCTCTATGTGGTATTTTGGAAAGTGACTGCCAGGCATTTGGAACAGGTGGTCAGGCCAGCAAATATCTGTTCATAGTTTATTACTATAGTATTTGTAAAAATGATAGAATCACACTATCAGCGTTTTCTTATATGCTGAAAGCTTCATATTTTATAATCAGGGCTATATGAAGATAGTTTTGTACAAATATATAATGAGCTTTGGGTATATACCCCACCACCACAATACATTCCCTTACTTCCACTCTCTGTTTCTATTACTAACTTTCCCCTAGGTAGTACGGTATTAGTATGTAAACTTATTTGTCTGTAATATCTTACCCCTACAAATGGAAAAAAATGCTGTTTTCTGTTTTGAGACTGACTTAATTCATCCTGATTTTTTTGAAAAACATTAAATGGCATTTATTCAAGCCTCTGGTGTTTTATGAAACATGCATGGTAAAGAAATACATCAAATCATGGCAGAGGACACAGCTATTGAAAATGTGGGAAAAACCATAGACTGAAGTAATCTTTGTTCTCACACAAGTACGAAGAAAACTCATGTCAAAATAGCAAGAGAAGATGTTAAAAGAAGACAGAGAAACATTAACAAACTCTTCATGCAAACATATTTAAATCCTGATTCAAAATGCTTGAATATTTTGTATTTGTCACCTGATGGATATTTGGTTGTCCTAAATTCTTATTCTGTTATTCTGAATTTTTAGTTAAATTTAACTTTTGTTTTACTCTTAAAATTGATAAATTATGATACAAAAATTAGCTTCATTCTTTTAAATTGTTCATTGCAGGTAATGATAAATAGATGATGGCAAAATGGCTTCATGCGCAGAAGAACTTGACATGAAGCATGATTGCATGATTTGATTCATAAAACCCATCATTGAAGAAGAGAATTAACTCCAAAAATTTTCAATGATTTCCCATGTGTGCTGTGGTATGCGCGCACACACACACACACACACACACACACACTCACCACATTGAATGCTGTAAGTTAGTTATAAAATAAAAATTAAATTTACAGAAAGTATCAAAGTATAGACTTAACAGAAAAAAGTTTTACTTAAATATGACACTTGTACTTTCATGTTAACTGTGGTGGTGATTTTCCCAGTTACACAAAATGTAATTCTTGTGTTCAAATCATATATATCACTTACTTATGCTTATTCTTTCTTTCAGAGCTATTGTATCTATCTATTATCTGTCTGTCTATGTATTAATCATTAAGCTAGGAACCAGACAGAAGCTCAGTAGTAGCAATTCAATTATTTATGAAGCAAAAGATTTCTTGGTTGGATCTCTAACACACATGCACAAATACACACACACATACACACACACACACACACACACACACACACACAATTTTCAACAAAATGCAGCAAAAATTTTGAAACTTAAATCTAAGGATGAAATTCATCCTACTTTTCCCAAAGCTGAATTTTTTTTTTTTTGCTGACCTTCATTAAGTAAATGCATAACAATAATACAGCTTCTTGTAAGGACTACAGATGAATCACAGAATCCCTGTATTCTTTCTTAATTAAGAGTTTTGTAACAACCCTTCTTAACAAGAGCCAAAGATATAAATATTCTCTCTGAAAGTGTTCAAAAATAAATTTAGAGTACTCACAGCAAGGCCATGCCAAAAAACTTCTAACCTGAGATGCTGTGACTTTTCTAATCATTATCTTGTTAAATTCTTAAAAGGATTCACTGCAGTACTTTTCTTCAAGAAAGTCTAATGAGTAAATCCAATTTAGATGCATGAAAGCACTGTGCAGATGTTGTGTAGATGTGGGGAAGGTGAGAGTGGCTGTCATGTCAGAGATGGAGAGAGTAGCCTCAGGCCTATGGGGTTCTGAGTAGTGGAAATAGGCTGGAGTGTTTTAGTAGTTAATGGACAATAGCAATCATATCCAATTTCCAATTTACATATTTCCTCTGATCCATCAGCTTATATTTTTCGTCTAAAAATGTCATTTATTTGATGTGATAAGAATGCGTTTCCCCCCCATTATTCCATTTTCAACTACACAGCCATCTTTACAATCACTAATTATTTAATTTTCAAAGAGTAAAGAACTTTGCATTGACTTTTTAGTCAAAGTGCTTTGTACCACCAGTCTCACTAATTTTAAATCTCTCAGGTTAGAAATTTATTTTGAATTACATTTATTTGTCATAACATCATAATGAGAAATCATAAGGTAAATCTTATTTCTAGGATGTGAATTTTTTTTTTATGTCCTGGCTTGATTGTTGCATTAATCAGTTAGGTGGAGTTTTCCTGAGATAGAAATAAAGAAGGAAGTAAGCCAGTTAAATTATAATAAAATTGGAACTATCTCAATGTCAGCTGTCGATCAAAGAGATTGTTAAAGGAATACTGCAACCTTCCGGCAGATTTATGTGTGCAGTTTAAAACAAATGGTGCTTGAGCTGAAATTCAGAGCGTTACAAATAAGATCATTGCTGAGCTACAAAATACAATTAACTAGGTTAATTGGAAGATAAATTGAATGTCTTTTTATTCCCTTATTCCCAGCTGCAAATGTTGTAACCTGTCTATAGTAATTATGTGAGAAAATGTATTTTTTAATGTCAATTTTCATTCTGTTTTCTGTGTTTTAGGAATATACAGGATACTTAAGCTTATAAAGGAGTATTGAGAAACAAATGCATTTTGTTTGCATCATTCCTTTTCTTCTGCAGAATAATGCTTAGAATCCAAATACACATCACAATGAATTGCTGTTTCCTGAAACATTGGATGTTGGTGATTCCTCTCCTTTGGTATTGCCTTAAAGTTGCAGAGAACTTGCCAGCTGGGAGGGCTCAGAAAGAAACCCCATTTCCTGGAAGAGCTAAGCGTGGCTGGGTGTGGAACCAATTTGTTGTACCAGAGGAAATGGATACTAGACAACATGTTGGACGGGTACTTATTTTCTGGAATAATTACAGTAGATGGCTATATAAAGACGTGATGTGAATGTGTTAGGAAAGTCTGATGATTTACACATATGTAAGGAAGCCATTAGAAATTACCAAACATGGGCACAATAATAAATTTGAATTTGAAACACAACTCAAAACTTGAAGAGGGAAGTCCAGTTTTCAAACTTCTCTTTCTGTATTTTCATGAATGTGTTATATCCATTTATCAGCATTAAGAAATGTAATTATGTTATTTGTGTAAATGGATCAAAGCAGCCACAGAGTCAAATGCCATTTATAAGCAGTACTCAGCTTGATATGCTGCTATGCTAAGTAACTGTTGACTTACCTTCACTCATTTTTAATTAAGCATATTAATTCCATCTCTTTTACCAGCTCAGGAATTTCAGGAGCCTACACACATCATTTAATTAGTGTGGTTCAAGTGCAAAAAAAATGAATGTTTTCACTTTGAGAACAATATTTTTAAAAAATTTCCTTAATGAGACAAAACCTCTCCAATCTCTATATTTGTTTTTTATTATTATTTTATTTAATTTAAACAAAAGTAATTATAATAGCATGCCCTTCTCTGTAACTCTCTTGCTCTAAATAGATGTACCAAAATAAATTACCTGCAGTTAGGTGGCAGTAAAATTTAATTAGGTACAATGGGTGAATACCTCAGAATTCACTTACTGTTTTTAGATGATTCGGGAGAGTGACATGTTAGCCAGGTCCTCAGAATCCATGAACACTTTATCTATCCTAGCTGCAAAGTATATATACAAATGGATTCAACCACAAATATTATAAACCTTCCCAAATGTGCCTGTGTGTGTTAGACACAAATTAAATTTTTTCTGGTCTTTTTTTTTTTTTTTTTCTAAGATATCTGCAGGCAAATCATATATGTGGCTATGACACATAAATGACTGGTTCTGCATGTTATATACTTAGTCTACTTTTAGTGATATGTATAAATATTTTGTCTGCATGAATGTATTGGTAGCACATGCATGTATGGTGGCTATGAATGCCAGAAGTCATTGAATCCTCTGGAACTGGAGTTACAGACAGTTGTGAGCCACCATGTGGGTGCTGGTATTTGAACTTGGTCTTCTGGAAGAGCAGCAAGGGCTCTCAACCACTGAGCCATCTCTTCAGCCTGAAAATCCTAAACGAATTAGTCTAAACTAACTAGAATTACTTTTAAGTCCAATAAGTTTAATTATTCTAATTATAAATAATATTAAATTATAATCAGATTAATTATGGATAATGTAATTGTAGATTAATTATAATTAGTCTAATTATAAATTAGTATAAACTTATTAGACTTATTTGTTTAAAATAATAAAATCTTGCTACTTAATTATATTAGAAATAAGGAACCTCTCCATTACTGACATGGTTATACATATGATAATATTTTACCTCAGTTGACAGGATGAAGAATTATAAAGTGGGTGGGGGTAGTTCATGTATTTAATCACAGCACTAGGGAAACAGAGGCAGGTGGATCTCTAAATTCAAAGCCAGCCTATTCTACAGAGTCAGTTACAATACATGCAGGACTACACAGAAAAACTCTGTCTCAAAAAACCAATGATAATAATAATAAAAAGAATTATGTAGAATTATTCACTTGAAACTGATTAAAATACATGAAAAGTATGAATACCAAGTTGAATTTGCATATATCCAGAAATACAGTTGTCTATCTTTACTTGCAGCTAAGATCTGAATTAGACAATGGAAACAACTCTTTCCAGTACAATCTACTGGGGAATGGAGCTGGAAGCTTCAGCATTGATGAACGAACAGGTGACATATTTGCCATACGGAAGCTTGATAGAGAGGAACGGTCCCTCTACATCCTGAGAGCCCAGGTAATAGACACCAGCACTGGAAAGGCTGTGGAACCTGAGTCTGAGTTTGTCATCAGAGTTTCGGATATCAATGATAATGAACCCAAATTCCTATATGAACCTTATGAAGCCACTGTACCGGAAATGTCTCCAGAAGGTATTGCAAATTAATTTACATCAGAGCTTTATTTACGATGACAATAGATTAAATTTTTTGAGGATATGTTTGGTAGGATGTTAGTTTAATTTCCATATTAATCTTTCCTGTGACAAAATTTTTAAGTAAAATATTTGCAGAATCATGTAATATAGTAATATTTTATAAAGTAAAATTAGAAGAAAAACTATAAACCTTTTTCTAGTGAACTCTATTTAATTAGTACTTTATTACTGCTTCAAAATTGTTCGTACTTCTGTCATATAATGTGATGGCTTTATTGTTGCATACTGTATGTATGAAATGCAAACTTCTGTATATATAATGCTGTTTTTTCTTGGTTTCATTTATATCTGAAATGAATTTAATTTCAAACTTGAACATTCAAGTAGAATTGAGCTAAAATTTATATTTTTATCATTTGTCACACTGTATTGCAAAGCAATTTTCCTATAAGCCTTCAAATTATGTTTAAAAAGTTTAGATGTTTATATTCAGTGGATTAATAAATTCAATAAGATATGCATAATGAGTTAAAGGAAATAATCTGTACAGTAAAAACTGCTACAGCCATCAAGAACAAGGAATATTAAAAAAAAAAAGATGCTTAAACATTTACCTGCATCTTTGCTCATTTCAAGTTCCTTTTCAACATTGTTGCCATTAAAGTCATGAATGTAATGAATGAATAAGTGATGATTTCAATGGGAAAAAGTTATCAACTACTTTGGAGATTAAAAAATAACTTTGAAATAAAGGGAAATTTGACATTTATGGATATAAAAATTCTTTTATTAAGTCTGACAAAATTTGGATAGCACAATTACAGTCGAATTTAATTTAAAAATCTGTTTAAAATGATAAATAATTTATTTAGTCATGATCATTTTAAAACATGCTAACATATTTTGAAATTTATTTATGGAAATTTGAAATCATTTTCCATTGAGTGTATAATATATTTCCCATTGCACTTTTCCTGATTTTTTACTTTTAACATACCAGTTATAAATTAGGGGTGTCATTCTGATTTGCTTATGAGATAATATTGTTCTATGATAGAATATAATTACAACATAAATGATACATATTTGACATAATGTATCAAAAACAAATTTTGTTAAAATATTTTTAAACTCCTTTAAATTTGATGTTTTGATAGCAAACAGATTCCTTGTCTTCTTTCATTTTTTTTGTTCTCCCCATGTTCTTCCTCCTTTGGTCGGTTTCTCCACTTACGTAATTAATGATATTATCATGTACTTAGAATATTTTGTTAAAAGTAAAAATAGAATCATAATGGACTTTTAGTAATTATTTTCTAAAATGGTACTTATATAAGTTAAACATACAATCCCTTCAAAAAACTAATTTTAAATAAGCATGCTTATAATTAGTATATGATGGATGTTAAATATGGGTGAAATATGAGGTTCATTATTTGTCTAGAGATGTGGGTCAGTTTTTTGAGAGAGAAAAATTGGTAAAAAGAGAAACCAGTCATTTATTCCGGATGAAGATCTCCATAGGAGAGTGACCATAATTGCATGTGTGAGTGAATTCATGACATGCAAAACACACACATCATAGATATGTACACAAGCACATACACAAAGAAAGTACATGAATGATTTGAGTGTAATTAATTAGAATATAGTATAATGGCATATTTAGGGAGTACCAGAGAAGTAATGTAACTGTTGTCAAACTATTCTTGGATAAAAAGAGTTTCCCTGGATCCTGGACACATGCAGAAAATTCATGGAATCTGATGGCTTCCTAAAGAATCAGCTAATGCGTGGTTGTTTTCTTTTGATTTTTCTGTGAAATTTGACATAAACAGTAGAACTTGGAAAATGGTCTAATACTTTATATGGAGAAGAGAAAGAAATAAAATGAACAGCAGCTTACAGAATTAGGAAGCCTATAGGCAATGATTATGTTTAGTTAATATTGTTACAGAATAACACTATTAACACACAGTCAATAATAACACAGTTTTATTTATGAAGTTTGTGCTGTCCTAGAGTTTCTATTTCTGCAATAAAACACCATGAGGAAAAGTAACAGTAATATGTGGAGGAAAAGATTATTCAATCTTATAGTTCCATCACTGAAGGAAGCTGTAGCAGGGACTCAAAGTAGAGCAGGAACTTAATGTGAATTGAAACAGAAGCCATGAAGCAGCACTTGCTTGCTTCTAGTTTGCTTCTCATGACTTACTTCATTCATTTATATATACCCTTGACAACCTTCTAAGTGGAGGCACCACTTGCCTACAGGGCACTGTCATGGAGGCATTTTGTTAATTTAGATTCCCTCTTCTCAGATATGTGTGGATTTGTGTCAGGTTGACAAAAAAAAATAAAAATAAAAAAACCACATTTGGTGACTACATGTTTCTTTGTTCATTTCCATTTTAAAGTAAATTTGCAAACTAGGTAGTTAATCTGTGGGATACAGTAGATACTTTAGGGGCATCAATCAGTGTTCAGACATAAATGGAGTCCCAATAAAAACAATGAGGAATGGACAGCGGTTTTTATTAAGCTGGCTAATATTGAAGTTTTCTTATTGTTTTGCTCTTTTACCAATGATTTCTTTTGAAGCATTAGTGTATATCTGTTACATTTCACCTGTAGTAAAGAAATCAACTAGTAAGATAATATGAGATTTAATTTGCTTTCCTAAGTATATCATTACCACATTTTGTGAATTTTTTTTCTGCAAATACATTGTTAATTCTCCCTCACATTCATCTTTATATTCATTATCTGTTGATGGCAATTGCTCTCAGGCTGCATGTTGACATTTTACAAGAGCTGTGTTTCAAAATTCCCTTTTTTTAAAATTTAATTTAAACATCAGTCCCTGCCAGAGCTTTAGTTTGTCTTTCTTAAATGTATTTGTTGTATTAGAATCAGTTGCCAACTTTTATTTGTATCTGCACTTTGAACTAAAATTTGACTTAGATTGCTATAACAAATTCACATTATATACATTATCTACTGGACTATTTAGTTAATAATATATGCCTTACTGATCCAAAATTGCATATACTTCTAAGGCAAAATGTGATCCTTTATTCTTTCATACATTTTGTATATTAAACACTCACTCTTTCTATACAATGTTGGGTTTTCTAGATTGCATCTACATTTGAAATAGTTTCTTTCAAGCTTGGACAAGTTCAATTGAGCTAAAACTGTGTGTGTGTGTGTGTGTGTGTGTGTGTGTGTGTGTGTGTGTCTGTGTCTGTGTCTGTGTGTCTGTGTGTTTTCATTTTTTCAACTGGACTGCAAAGTTTTTTTTTCTTCCTTCTATACAAAAATACAATATGTATGAGGCTAAAAGATACAGAGTTATTGGGGAGAAAATGACTGAATAACTAGACAGAAGTATGCATGTGTGTATGAAAATACTGCACAAAACATGAGATCCACTTTAGAGGCGGCCAATGTATATATAAGGAAGACTCCATGAAAGTGCATGAAGACACACAGTGACCCAAGGGATTATAAATTGCAAGTAATTAGTCAATTATTATCTTGAAATGTTTTGTTGCTGAAGTTGTATGTTCATTTTTATATCTTTGCGATTGACCTGAATAACAACTTATTTTAATTGTCTTCCCTTTTAATGGTGGCAGTCAGTTTTCATACAAAATGTTACATTAAAGAGACAGAGGATAATGAAAACAGACTGTGTGGGACTAGAGGGATAGCTCAGCAGTTAATAGAAGTGGCTGCTCTTTCAGGGGAACAATTTTGATGCCATAAACCCACATGTGACATCATACAACTCTGTAAATTTACTTCTAGATATTTTCATAGCCTCTGCTTGCCTCCAGAGGCACCAGGTACTCAATTATTGTGTAAGAATATGTGGGAGCAAAAAGCTAAAATGTCATTCACACAAAATAAAATATTATTTAAAATAGATTACGTACCTGTCTTTCAGTCAGGAAATTTTCTTTACTTATCTAAGTCATAGTTTCAGAGAATAACCCTTGTAAGACAACCCTTGTTGGCAACACAAATTCCTGTAATTTATTTTCTATAAATTATTTTAAAATGTTGTTTTGATAAATTAGGTCACATTATATGATCAACAAAAATAATGAATAAACATTTATGGTTTTCATACTCTAAATGAAATTTCTTGTTGCAACCCTATGACCATTATGTATGTGTACAAACATAATGGACATTGGAAAGCAAAAGCCTTTAAAGTTTGGTTTTATGTCTTTCTCCTTATAGTAAGAAAGATGGCTAGTAGTGAAATCTTCTTCATCCCTATCCCTAGGTGCTCAATGAAAGAAATAGAATCTTATCAAATCTTTTATTGCATAAAATATCCCAGTACTTCAGTTTCAAAACTAGCAAGCATCTGTTGTTAATTACAATATCATCATGATGATTTTAATATTAAAATATAACATGACTTGTGAATAAAACTATGTTGACTTTATTACTTAAAAATGACTATAACATCTGGGCAGCATTGGTATATGCCTTTAACCCCAGCACACGGGAGGCAGAGCCAGGCAGATTTCTGTGTCTTCGAGGCTAGACTGGTCTACAGAGTGAGATTCAGGACAGGCACCAAAACTACACAGAGAAACACTTTGTAGAAAAACAAAAACAAAAACAAAAAACAAAAAACAACAACAACAAAAGAATGACTATAACAGCTTTTCATCTTTGAAATGTAAATAAAATATATATAGGGAATTCTATTATAGTTTAAAGAATATCTTGAATTGTGTGTTTACTGATTTTGAAAAAGTACATAGAGTTATTTTCAATAATAGTTACCATTAATTTTATAGAATATATCATAATGTATTAGCATGTATGTGATAAAACAGATAAATTCAAATGCAAATGTAACCAAATATTAATAATTATAATTACTTTTCAGAAAATAACTTATTTCTTTTTTAAGTTTGGTACATTTGAAAATTTGATTCCCAGAATCTGCATGAGCTGGCTGTTTGGAACCTGGGGCTTATACAGGGACATTTGGCTCAGCCTGGGAGGAGGGGACTGGACCTGCCTGGATTGAATCTACCAGGTTGAACTCAATCCCCAGGGGAGCCTTTGCCCTGGAGGAGATGGGAATGGGGGGTGGGCTGGGGAGTAGGGGGTGGGGAGAACAAGGGAATCCATGGCTGATATGTAAAATTAAATTAAATTATAAAAAAAGTTTACATATAAGTTCTAATGAATGGGTTTTGATTAATTGCTATTCTATTTCTTCTGTATATATCACCAGCTTCATTAAACAGAGCTTAATGAACTTGAATGATATTGTCTCCAAGTTTTAAAGGCAAAGGTGTCAAATATGCAATTCATAAATACAACCACTGACTTATTTGTAGGTAGCTGTGATCAGAAAAACAAAGTGACTGAAAAACACTTTACACAATTAAGGTGAGAAGTGGGAAACAGAAGCTGCTTCCCAATGCTCTTTATAATTTCTGGGATATTAAGGAATTGTACCTCAAACATAAATAAAATAATGTATTTATTGAAGACTTACCAGTAGGTGAAAGTCTTCTCATTAATGAAATTGTGTCCCAGTATGAATGTAGATTAAGAGTTCTGATGAAATAATTGCTTCTCTAATGAATCTAATTACTTAATCATTTATTATATCTTTTTTGTTGTTGTTGTTTTGTTTTTTCGAGACAGGGTTTCTCTGTGTAGCTTTGCGCCTTTCCTGGAACTCACTTGGTAGCCCAGGCTGGCCTCGAACTCACAGCGGGATCTGCCTGGCTCTGCCTCCCAAGTGCTGGGATTAAAGGCGTGCGCCACCACCGCCCGGCTATTATATCTTTTTACTGTTTCATTGTTAGAAAAATAATTAATGTAAGTCGCAGGTAAATAAAGTTTTATATAATATGCACTACTTCAGAGTTGAAAATCATACAAGTAAATATCTCAATAAAATCTAGGTGAATAAATCTGTATGTTAAAGTAGCTGCTTCAAGGCTGCATATTGTGGTCCAAAACTTTAAACCTAGCACTCAGGAGCCACAGGTATATAGACCTCTATTAATTCAAGACCAGCATCATCTACACCAAGAGCACTAGACAAGCCTGGATAAGTTATGCCTTATATGAAAATACAAAATAGTTGTTTCATAACACAATTTATATTTCTCCAATATGCAGAAAATATTTTAATTGCATACTTAAAGTGTAAAACCAAGATAATACTTATATATTAAAATAAATAAGTCATAATGTAATCCATGGTTTGACTCTCAGTAGTCATCACTAAAATAAACTGTGGCACATGTGTTTAATTAAGTGTCCAGTAATAAATATACAATTCAATTTTATCCTGTCATAATTACAATTTGCTACATTCCTTATGATTAGTGTGCATATAAAATTTCATCACTTTTTTATATTTTTTGTGTTTGGATGCCTCCTATCATTATTAGATGATAAAATACTTTTTGTGGTATGAGGCATCACAAGCCAATGAGATTCTGTTGCAGATGATAAAATTAAGAGTTCGGCCTGAATCATTAGGTTTTCCATAAAACTCTTGGGTGATAATAAATTTTAAGTAGCACACATTGACAGAGTTACAATTTCCTTATATGAGATTATATCTAATGCCTACAGTATAATTTTGTTATGTTGAGAAAGTCTATTATTGATTCTGCCATTAATGTGTATTCCAATCTTCAAAATTCCCTTAGCTTTATAGTTTAGCACTTATTAACATTACCTCAAACATGGTGATTCATATGAAATTTTATATGTACTGTACATATTGTCTTCTAATACTGTACAATAATCTTATTATAATTCTATCTGTGCAATAAAAAATGAAAGAATTTAATCAGCAAGTACAATTCCCAAAGAGAACAAAACTGTACCTTCCTCTGGAACACCTGGTGCAATGTCCAATATCACCTATACGACAGGTATTCCTGCACATAGTTTGACAACATATACTAATTCTAATATTGCATTTTCACAAAAAATATTTTATGATAGTTGTAAAGATTCAGTAGATAAATAGGAAGACTTAATACTTAAATTAGCATTTATAAAAAAGTTTCTCATGAATTAAATGTCAAATATTAATGCAATGTAGAGCCAAGGAATGTTGTAATGTGTGTGTGTTTTATGTTTATTTGAGACAAGTAAACTAATTAGTGGGTTGCTATTTACCATGTAGTGTTTTGTTTGTTTATTTTTACATCATGATCAAAGTCTCCTCTTACTTCTCTTTTCCCACTCCCTCTCCATCACCCTCCATCCACTCTTCCTCCTCTGTTTCTCTTAGGAAAAAGGTGTGCCTCACATGAATATCAGACTGCCACGGTATATCAAGTATCAAGTTTTAGTGAGACTAGGGTATCTCCTCTCTTATTAAGGCTGGACAAGGCTGGACAGAATGAGGAATAGCATCCGAAAAAAAAAAGGCAACAGTGTCAGAGAAAGCCTGAGTCCACTGTTATGAGTACAATGTAGACAGATCGCTAAACAATCTTATTAAATAAAAAAAGGAGCCAGAAATTGGAGTTAAACCCTGAGAGAGATCAGAGGAATAGGAAAAGCCACCAGCCAACCTCACCTCATCAAGCCCACAGCTTCCAAAAACTGAGATACTCCCTGTCTACTCACGGCTATGTATGCCTTGCTGTTCTGCCATCTGATTTGCTCTCTCTGTCCAGCTACATCAATTCCTCTTCCTTTCCAGATCTTTCACTTCCTGTCTGTCTATCCAGACCTCCAGACTTCCATGGTTAGCTAGTGTTGGAATTTAAGGCGTGTGCCACCACATCTGGCTCTGTTCCCAGTGTGGCCTTGAACTCACAGAGAACCATACATATACCTCCCTGCCAAGTGATAAGATTAATGGTGTGTGCTACCATTGCCTGACTTCTGTATTTATTTATAATTGCTGATTTTTTCCTCTGATCTCCATGGAAGCTTTATTTATTAAAGCACAAATAAAATATCACCATGTTTCCCCTTTTTTTGTCTAATAAAAAAATAAAAAAGTTATAACTAATATAAGAAAAGCTATCAAAATAACTGCAATAACTATATACAATATACAAGCAATAAATACATCAACAATGTCTAGTCCATCAAGAAGACCAAGTTACACATCTGTAACATATATGCAGAAGGCCTAGGTCAGTCACATTCAGGATCCCTGGATGACTGTTCAGACTCTGTAAGCCACTATGAGCCCAGGATAATTTTTTCTCTAGGTTTTCCTTGACCTCACTAGCTTCTTCAAGCCTTCCTCCCCTTTTTTCACATGATTCACTCCTACCTAATGTTTGACTGTGGGTTTATGCCTCTGTTTCCATCAGTTGCTGGGTGCAGCCTCTCTGATGACAGTTGAGACTAGGTATCAATCTAAGAGTATAGCAGAATATCATTTGGAATCATTACAGTGACATTTTTTTTTTCTGCCAGACCTATCCTAAGTCTCTGGACTAGGCTGCCTCTGGGTCATGGGTTTTAAAGTTTGGTCAGTCATTGGTTGGTCACTCCCACAATTTCTGCACTACCTTTACTTGAGCACATCTTGTACATAGGCCAAGTTGTAGGTTGAAGATTTGGTAGCTAGATTGAGATCCCAATCCCTCCACTGGAAGTCTTTTTTCTTAGCCATGATTTTTTATTATTATTTTTTTATTATACATACAAACCACAATTTCTCCTTCCTCTTCTCCTCCTGTTCCCTCCTCCTACCTCATTTCTGCCCCACATCCTCTTCTCAGAAAAGGTAAGGCCTCCAATGGGAGTCAACAAAGCATGACATATCAAGTTGAGGCAAGTCTAAGCTCTCCCTCTCTGTATTAAACCTGAGTGAGGCATTCCACTATAGGAAATAGGTTCCAAAAAGTAAACTCATGCACCAGGGACAGATCCTGTTAACAGTCCTAGGTGACCCACAAGCAGACCAAGCTACACATCTGTCATGCACATAAAGAGGGCCTAGGTAGGTACCCTGCAAACTCCCTAAACTGTTGATCTAGAGTACATGAGCTCTCATGAGCTCAGGTCATCTGTCTCTGTGGATTGCCCCACCATGATCTTGATTCCCCCCTTGCTCATATAGTCCTTCCTTCCTCTCTTCAATTGAACTCCTGTAGCTTGGCCCACATTGCAGCCTAAAAGAGAAGCTCCCAGAACTGTACCAGGGCTATAGAAAGAAAGCCTTAAAAATAGCAGGACTTAGAAATATTTCTTATCTCTCTGAGGGAATCAATACTCACACACTATCTGAGGGTTATGGGCTTTATTCTTTCCAGCTCCTTTGTTCATAGATGTTACATACATACTCAACAAGAAACTTCAGACAATGGAAAAGGTTACAGAAACTACTTCTCAGGGTCACAATGCACTCCTTGAGTAAACAATAAGGGACACATTCAAAATTGTCAGCTTTCTGTTAAGTGGGCAAATGTAAAGGGGAATTTAGCTAGAAAGCTGTCTCATATGGAGATACCCTATCAGGGATTACAGAGGAAAAAGGCTAACCTATTGAGAGGTCTAAGGAAGAGATGAAGTTGTGTGATATTCTACATTTCTTAAGTGTACTTATCCTTATAGGCTAACATTATTTGATTAACAAAACATAAAGGTGTCAGTTTTTCTTGCAGCTCCAACAGGAGAATGCAGCAACATTGCTGGAAGCAGTTTTTGAGCAGTTTGTGAGTAACCATGGCAACCTGGAAGAGGCAGGGTATAAAGCAATGGTGGAGACAAATAGCACTGGACACTTCAACACTTTCAACAAGAGCCGACATTGAAAAATCATCCCAAGCTTGAAAATACATTTTCTTATCCTGCACGCAAACCCAGAGCACAAAGAGGGAAGTTTATAACTCTTTCATTCAAGGCTGTGAGGCCAGACCAGTCTTGGCCATTTGTGAAGCCTTTCCCACAGTTATCTGGGTGTAAAGCTGTTTGTCTCCAGACTTGGTTAATTGCTTTTTTCTTTTATCAACATAAATTTCAGGACTTGAACATAAACAGTAGGTAGCTGAGCCTAGAATCTTGTACCATAAACTATGGTGGAAGTAGTAAGGTAACTCCAAGTAGTTAAAAGGTAGGTTTATTTGGGGGTTTTACTATATGACAAGTAAAGGGATAGTTTACATGGTCCAGGAGAGGTGAAGTGCAGTCCAGAGGTGATCTCTGGAGAACTCTGCTCAGTCTACCATGCAACATTCAGGATTACCAGGAACCAAGAGAGAAGCCCCATCTGGATCTCAGGTCTTAAGGGCTCCCGTCTCAGCCCTGCCTCAGGGGCAGGCCATAGGTAGGTGTGACAGTTACTGGAAACCTCATTGAGTACTTCCAGGTCATTGAGTACTTCCAGGTCAAAGCTGGAACAGCTACCCACTATAATAAACTGAGGTTAGAATTGCATGCAGAGTGTTAATTGCTAAAGAATTTTGAGTAGGGAATTCCATTGGTCTGTGCTATCAGCTAGATTTTGCAAAAGAAACTGGCAGTAATTTAAGTTGTTTTGTGTCTAAAAGACTGATTCAATAAACCAGACACCTGCAGTTTTGTCCTTGTGCATTATCTGTGAAAGTTTAACTGATATTCCATTCACAGAGATACTCAGTCTAGTTAACTGCATTATCACCTAGCTAATGATACAAAAGAGGCTTCTACATTTCTCATTATTTTATGGAAAAAAGGCTTAACTCTGAAGGCTAATTTTATTCACCAGAATTTTACAGTATAGGAAGAAGTCATTCTACTATCAATTCACAGGATTAGCAGTGCCCAATAAATGAGGAACACACTGGCAACAGTTGTGGGAAGAATCACATGGCTATTTTAAAGCATAATTACGGTGGCACACAAGAAAATTAGACAGAAGCAGACAGTTATTCATAGGCAATGGTCTCATAAGCCTTGTTTAGTAAGATTCTTCCATCAGAGAGTTGTTCATCTGGTGGGCAAACCTAATGAATATCAGATGTCATCTACTGCATATTCTTGCAGACCTCAACAGGCCTAGTGCTTGGCTGTGGATCTCTGCATCTGCTACCATCAGTTGCTCAGTGAAGGTTCTATGAGGACAATTACAGTAATCACAAATCTGAATGTAGGAAAAGGCCAGTTCAGGTACTCTCGCCACTATTGCTGGAGTCTTTAGGTGGGGACATCCTTGTGGTTTTTTAGTTTTCTTGAGAATAGGTTTATCCCTAACCCCATAATGGCTCACTCTGTCAAGATATCTATTTCATTGTTCTCCCTCTCCATATCTTTCCCAAATCAGTTATTCCAGTTCCTCATGTTTCTGAGTCTGGGCTACCTCACTGTAGATGACTTTTTTTTTCTAGTTCCAAAAAGTTTTCTGCAAATTTCATGATGTCATTGCTTTTTTTTTTTTTCTTTTTTTTCGAGACAGGGTTTCTCTGTGTAGCTTTTCGCCTTTCCTGGAACTCACTTGGTAGACCAGGCTGGCCTCGAACTCACAGAGATCTGCCTGCCTCTGCCTCCCGAGTGCTGGGATTAAAGGCGTGCACCACCACTGCCCGGCGATGTCATTGCTTTTTACTGCTGAATATTACTCCATTGTGTAAATGGACAACATTTAATTTATCCATTCTTCAATTGAGGGGCATCTAGGTTGTTCCCAGATTCTGGCTATTATTATTAATGCTGCTATGAACATGGTTGTGTGGGAGCCACCGACAACTTTTTTCCACAGGGTACTCTTGAAGAGTGAGGGATAAAAAAATGTAAATATAATTTTTGTATGTTGAACCATCCTTGCATTCCTGGGATGAAGCCTACTTGATCAAGGGCACATTTTTTTTTTTGATACGTTCTTAGATTCGGTTTGTCAATATTTTATGGAGTATTTTTGCATCAATTTTCATGAGGGAGATTGATCTGTAATTGTCTTTCTTTGTTGCATCCTTGTGCAGTTTGGGTATCGGGGTAACTGTAGCCTCATAAAAAGTTTGTTAATGTCCCGTCTGTTTCTATTGTGTGGAACAATTTCAAGAGTATTGGAATTAGCTCTTCTTTGAAATTCTGGTAGAATTCTGCACTGAAACCATCTGATCCTGGATTTTGTTTGGTTGGGAGACTTTTAGTGACTGTTTCTATTTCCTTAGGGGTTACTGGCCTATTTAAATAATTTATCTGGTCTTAATTTAATTTTAGTATGTGGTACCTATCCAGAAAACTGTCCATTTCTTTCAGATTTTCCAATTTTGTGGAGTAGGTTTTTGAAGTATGACCTGTTGATTCTCTGGATTTCCTTATTGTGTGTTGTTATGTCTCTCATTTCATTTCTGATATTGTTGATTTGGATGCTCTCTCTCTCTCTTGGTTAATTTGGATAAAGGCTTGTCTATCTTGTTGATTTTTTCAAAGAACCAACTCTGTTTCATTGATTCTTTGTATCATTCTCTTTGTTCCTATTTCATTGATTTCAGCCCTCAATTTGATTATTTCTTGGCTTTGATACCTCCTGGGTGAGTTTGCTTTTTTTTTGTTCTAGAGCTTTCAGGTGTGCTGGTAAGTCACTAGTGTAAGATTTCTCCATCTCCTTTATTTGGGTATTTAGTGCTATGAATTTTCCTCTTAGCACTGTTTTCATGGTGTCCCATGAGTTTGGGTATGTTGTACTTTCATTTTCTTTTTCTTTTCTTTTTTTTTTTTTTTGGTTTTTCGAGACAGGGTTTCTCTGTGTAGCTTTGCACCTTTCCTGGAACTCGCTTGGGAGACCAGGCTGGCCTCGAACTCACAGAGATCTGCCTGCCTCTGCCTCCCGAGTGCTGGGATTAAAGGCGTGCGCCACCACCGCCCGGCCGTACTTTCATTTTCATTGAATTCTTAAAAATCTTTGATTTCTTTCTTTATTTCTTCCTTGACCCATTGGTGATTCATTTGGGCAGTGTTCAGTTTCCATGAGATTGTAGGCTTTCTGTAAGTTTTGTTGATGTTGAAATCTAACTTTAACCCATGGTGATCCGATAAAATACAAGAGGTTATTCAAAAGTTTTTTCTGTATCTGTTTAGATTTGCTTTGTGACTGAGCATGTGGTCACATTTAGAGAAGGTTCCATAGGGTGCTGAGAAGAAGGTTTATTCTTTTGTGTTAGGGTGGAATGTTCTGTAGTTATCTATTAAGTCCATTTGAGTCATAACTTCTGTTAGGTCCCTTATTTCTCTGTTAAGTTTCAGTCTGGCAGATCTATACAGTGGTGAGAGTGGGGTGTTGAAATCTCCTCCTACTAGTGTGTGGGGTTTGATGTGTGATTTAAGCTTTAGTAATGTTTCTTTTGGAGCATAAATGTCCAGAACTGAGACTTCATCTTGGTGGATTTTCTCTGCGATAAGTATGTAATGTCCTTCTTGATCTCTTTCGATTGATTTTAGTGTGAAGTCTATTTTATTAGTTATTAGGATATATACACCAGCTTGCTTCTTAAATCCATTTGATTGGAAAGTCTTTTACCATCCTTTCATTCTGAGGTAGTGTCTGTCTTTAAATTTGAGGTGTGTTTCTTGTATGCAGCAGAAGGATGGATCCTCTTTCCATATCCATTCTGTCAGCCTGTGTCTTTTTATAGGCGAATTGAGACCATTGAAATTAATGGATAGTAATGACCAGTGATTGTTAATTCCTGTTATTTTTGTTGATAGTGCTGTGTGTTTCTCTTCTTTGATATTTGTTGGTGTGGGATTATCTAGATGTGAGAGAGACAGATAGAAACACAGGAAAGCCTCAGGAGGGCCTGGATCTTTATCTACTGGCCCCTCTGTCTCTTCTAAAGGGCTTTTTAAAGGAATGCCAGGGGGTGGAGCAAAAGACGTCACCTAGCACAGCAAGTGCAGACCCTTCCAAACACCTGGTAACCATGTATGTAGTCAATACATCTCCTTATGCAGTCCTGCTGGGTAAAGCAAACTCAGATCTCACTAGGAAACCTCTATGAACTCCCACACATGGTTTGGCAAGTGCTCTTGCAGTATGATTAAGCATCCTTTGGTTATATGCCCTATAGTAGTATCATAGGATCTTGTGGTAGATTGAGTTTTGATTTTCTGAGAAACTGACAAACTGATTTACAAAGTGAATGTCTAAGTTTGTACTTCCACCTGCTTTGGAGGATTGTTCCCCTTACTCCATATCCTTTCCAACATATGCTGTCATTGGTGTTTTTGATCTTAGCCATTCTGACAGGTGTTAAGATGGTATGCAAGAGTCATTTTGATTTGTTGTTCCCTGATGACTAAGGATGTTGAGAAATTCCTTAAACGTATTTTGGCCATTTGAGATTCTTCTATTGAAAATTCTCTTTATAGATCTCTACATCATTTTATCATTGGATTATTTAGTATTTTGATGTCCGGTGTCTTGAGTTCTTTATATATTTTGGAGATTAGCCTTTTGCCAGATGTGGGGTTGGTGAAGATCTTTTCTGTAGGCTACTGTTTTGTCTTGTTGACAGTGTGCTTTGCCTTATAGAAGCTTTTCAGTTTTAGGAGGTCCCATATGTTAATTGTCAATCTTATTGTCTATGTTTCTGATGTTATATTCAGGAAATAGTCTCCTGTACAAATGAGTTTGAGGCTACTTCTCACTTTCATGTTGAGGTCTTTGATCAATTTGGACTTGCTTTTCATGCAGTGCAATAAATATGGATCTATTTGCATTCTTATACATATGAACATCCAGTTATGCCAGCACCAATTGCTGAAGATACTTTTTTTTTCCATTGTATAATTTTGACTTCTTTGTCACAAATTAGGTGTTCATACCCACATATCTGTTTTAATGACAATATCAAGCTGTTTTTATTACTATAGCTCCCCACTAGAGATTGAAGTCAGGAATGGTTATGTCTCAAGGAGTTCCTTTGTTGTACATGATTGGTTTAGGTATCCTGGGTTTTTATTTTTCCATATGAAGTTGAGTATTGTTCTTTTTGAAGTTTGTAAAGAATTATGTTGGGATTTTGATGGGAATTGCATTGAAAGTGTAGATTGCTTCTTATAAGATTGTCATTTTTACTACATTAATCCTACCTATCCAAGAGAATGGCAGGTCTTTAGATTTTCTGATATCTTCTTTAATTTCTTTCTTGAAAGACTTAAGTTCTTGTCTTATAAGCCTTTCACTTATTTGGTTAAAGTTACTCCAAGATATTTTATATTATTTGTGGCTATTGTGAAGTGTGTTGTTTCTCTCATTTCTTCCTTATCCTATTTATAATTTGTATATAGGAAGGCTATTTTTTAGTTCATTTTGTATCCAGCCACTTCACTAAAGGTGTTTATCAGCTGTAGGCATTCCCTGGTATAATTTTTGGTGTCACTTATATATACTATAATATCATCTGTGAATCAGGTTACTTTACTAATGAATTCCCCACAAGTGCCTGCCTTGAGAGGATTTCTATCAGAGCCCAGAACAGATGCTACAAGTGGCTAAGGATTCTAATCTGAGGGATATTCAATGAATCTAAGCACACTGAGTTCATTAGTACATTCCTTTATTCTTCTAATTTAGTTCTATTGACACAGTTTCTTTTCTGTTCTCATACTTAGCTCCTCCCAGCCCCTCCTGCTCTCAGTCCTTTCTGCTGTTCTCTCATCATTCTAACTAGTTCTTTCCATCTCCATTCTCATCTTTGTTCTTCTCAATCAATTCTTCTATTGTTTTCTCTCATATCTATCTAGGTCTTTTCCATCTTCTTCTCTTCTTTATTCACACACACACACACACACACACACACACACACACACACACACATATATATATATATATATATATATATATATATATATATATATCCATTCATTAACAACTTGTTAGTAAAAACCACAAAGTAAACTCTCAGGGACAAGTATTCTGATAAGAGTCATACTTGGCAAAGACTTGGTCAGCTTAATTGGTGACTGACAACAGCTGTAGGATGTAAAAGGTTCTGGCTATCTCTTAAAGGTTTGGCTCCAAATGTTACAAGGAAAGAAATCAAACCAATGAAAGATTTAAGAAAAAGGCAAAGAATATGTGTACTCTTTTGTATGATTAATAATATAAAGATATGGTTATTCACTTAACAGCCTTTTTCTGTTAGTCACCTGGATCTCAGGACCTAAAATCTTGCATTAAAATCTGGTGTAGAAATAAATACAAAGTGTTAATTTTTATTTGAATCAGAGTGGGGAGGTGTAGAAGTAACCGACCGTCTTATTAAATAAGAAACATAGAGCCGATTCAGAGAAGAAAGCCAAGAGGTCAGAGCGATAGCTAAGAGCTCAGATTAAAAACCTTACCCTTCCTGCCGCTGCTGTCCTACCTCTCCGCAAGAGACCTCTCTGAAAGAGAGCTACTTCCTGTGTGTTTTTTTTTTACAAAGACTTCCTGTTCTGCCTTCTCATTGGTTGTAAACCCAACCACATGACTGTCTCATCACTGCCTGTCTGTAGGTCACTCCAGGTCTTCTATGGTTGGTATTGAGATTAAAGGCGTGTCTCCAATGCTGGCTGTATCCTTGAACACACAGAGATCTACCTAGTTCTGCCTACCAAGTGCTGGGATTAAAGGCGTGCACCACCTCCACCCTGGCTTTCGCTATAGCTTGCTAATAGCTCTGACCCCTAGGCAACTTTATTTATTAACATACAAATAAAAACACATTTCAGTACAAATAAAATACCACTCTAGGGAGGTGCTAATGGAGGAAACTTAATGCAACATAGGTGCTATTGATCTCTTGAAGGACCAGACATCTGCAGTATCACTTCTGGTTCACTATAATTCTTCTGAAGAGTTTTGGTCCAACAAAGCCAGGCACCTGCAATTCCACTCTGTGAAAGTTCTATGAAGACATTTAGTCTGGCTAATATTTATCTTGTCAGTAGCTAAGGATGGTAAGTGGTAATACCTCTAAGTGTCTCTGGTCCACATGGAACAATAGATCTCGCATGAAGCATATTTTAGTATGTTTCTATTAATAAAAATTGTACAGTTAAATAAGAAACCATCTTCTAGACTATCCACAATTATGTGTGCCCACAAGATTGAGATGCAATCATGAGAGTACATGTACACATAACATGGAAATACATAGTAAATGGGGAGAATCATAGCTGTTATTGCACAAGTTTACAAGAGACAGCCAATTCATTCAAAAGGCAGTAATTCCATAATGCCTTGCATGATGGTTTTCTCTAACAGAACCCTTGGTTCTGATAGGTTGATCTTCTGAACACTAGTTGTAACTGCTGTATACTCTCATGGACATTTGCTACCAGTGACTCTCAATATCCTTTCTTATTTCTATCATCTTGATCTCCTTAAGTTGTCTAATTACTCTAGGTAGAACTTTGAGAACTATATTGAATAGATATGGAGAGATGTACAGCCTTTTCTTGGTTCTAATTTTAATGGTAACACTTTGAGTTTCTTTCCATTTAATTTGATGTTGGCAATTTGTTTGCTGTATATTACCATAATTATATTTAGGTATGTCCCTTGTATCCCTAATCTCTTCAAGACTCTATCAAGAAGGAGGCCTAGATTTTATCAAAAGTTTTTCAGCATCTAATGAGATGCTCATGCAGTTTTTTATCTTTCAGTTTGTTTATGTGGTGGATTACATTGACAGGTGTTCATATTTTGAGCCATGCCTGCATCTCTGATATGAAGCTTAGATTATCATGGTAGACGATTTTTTCAGATATTCTTGTATTCCATATGCAAGTATTTTATTCAGTATTTTTGCATCTATGTTCATGAGAAAAACTGTTCTGTAATTCTTTTTGCTGAGTCTTTGTGTGGTTTGGATATAAGGGTAACTATAGTCTCATAAAATAAATTTAGCAAAGTTCCTTCTGTTTCTATTTTGTAAAAGAATTTAAGGAGTATTGTTATTAGCTGTTCTTCCAATATTTGATAGAATTCTGCACTAAACCATTCTGGCCCTGGGCTTTATTTTTGGTTTTGAGATTTTAGTGATGGTATCTATTACTTTGGAAGTTATAGATCTATTTACATTATTTGTCTGGCCTTGAATTAATTGTGGTAAGTGGCATCTGTTGAGAAAATTGTCCATTTCTTTGAGATTTCCCAATTTTCTGGAATACAGATTTTTAATGGCTAACAAAATGATTCTTTGTATTTCCTTAGGCCTCTTGCTATATCCCTCTTTTTGTTTCTGATTTTGTTAATTTGCATATTATGCCTCTCCTCTTAGTTAGTTTGGATAAGGGTTTGTTTATCTTGTTGATTTTTCTCAAAGCATCACCTCTTTGTTTTATCAATTCTTCTGTATTTTTCTCCTTCTGTTTATTTATTTCATCCCTAACTTGAATATTTCCTGTCTGTGTGTGTGTGTTTGCTTCTTTTTGTTCTAAATCTTTCAGGTATACAGTTATGTCACCATTATGAGCTCACTCTAATTTCTTCATGAAGGCAATTGGTGCTACAAACTTTCCTCTTAGTACTACTTTCATTGTACTACTTTCAAGTTTGGGTATGTTGTGCATCCATTTTCATTGCATTCTAGGACATCTTTAACTTCTCTTTTTATTTCTTCTTTGACCCAATGGTAACTCAGTAGAGAGTTGTTCAGTTTTCATGAGTTTATAGGCTTTCTGTTGTTTCTGTTGTTGTTGAAATCTAGCTTTAATCCATGATTATCCAATAAAATAGAGAGGGCTATTTCAATATTCTTGTATCTCTTGAGACTTACTTTGCTAGTGAGTATGTGGTCAATTTTGGAGAAAGTTTCATGAGGTGCTGAGAAGGTATATTCTTTTCAGTTTTGGTGAAATGTTCCATAGATAGCTCTTATGTACATTTGAGTCATAATGTCTGTTAGTTTCATTATTTCTTTGTTTATTTTATAGTTAAACTACCTGTCCATTAGTAAAAGTGGGGTATTGAAGTCTATCATTTTTAATGTGTTGGGTTCAGTGAGTGATTTAAGCTTTAGTAATGTTTCTATGACAAATGTAGCTACTATTGCATTGGGCATAGCTGTAAAGAATTAGGATGTCATCCTGGTGGATTTTTACTTTAATTACTATTAAATGTCCTTCTCTATGTCTTTTGATTAAATTCAATTTGATATATATTTTATTACATATTAGGGTAGCCACATCAGCTTGCCTCTTAAGTCCATTTGATTGGAAAATCTTTTTCAATCAGTTTACCCTGAGGTAATATCTATCTTTGATTTTGCGGTATGTTTCCTATATGCAACAGAAGGATGGCTCCTTTTTCATACCATTCTGTTAACCTGTGTCTTTTTATTGGTGAATTGAACCCATTGATATTGAGAGATATTAATAACCAGTAGTTGTTGTTAGTCATAACAGTATGTGTGTGTGTGTGTGTGTGTGTGTGTGTGTGTGTGTGTTTCCCTTCTTCAAATTTTGCTGTTGTGAGATTATCTATTGCCTGAGTTTTCCTGGCTATAGTTAACTTGCTTGGGTTGGAGTTTTCTAAACTACAAGAGACCACAGATGCTAGCCCAGACTATTATATCCAGTAAAACTTTCAATCACCATAGATAGAGAAAACAAAATATTTTATGACAAAGTAAAATTTAAACAATATCTATCCACAAATCCAGCCCTACAGTAGGAACTAGAAGGAAAACATCAACCCAAGTATGGTTGTCATGCTTGAGTCTGTAGTTCCTGTTCAAATATGAAAATTTGATAATTTCCTGGCATCTTTTCTTCCTGGGAGACTTTGCTTGTTCTAGAACTTTCAAGTGTGCTGTTAAGTCACTAGTGTGAGATTTTTCCAACTTCTTTATGTGGGCATTTAGTGCTATGAATTTCCCTCTTAGCACTGCTTTCATAGTGTCCTGTGGTGGTATTGTGTTCGCCAAAATATTGTGTACCTTAATAAACTTATCTGGGGTCAGAGACAGAACAGCCACAATGTTAAACATGAGGTTAGGGAGTGGTGGCACACGCCTTTAATCCTAGCATTCCAGAGACAGAAATCCCTCTGGATCTCTGTGAGTTCAAGGCCACATTGGAAATGGCCAGGCGTGGTGATACACACCTTTAATCCCAGAAAGCACACCTTTAATCCCAGGGAGTGGTGGTAGAAAGCAGAAAGGTATATAAGGCGTGAGGACCAGAAACTAGAGGCATTTGCCCAGAGAGGCATTTAGCCTGGAGAAGCCTTTGGGCTGGTTAATCATTCAGGCTTCTAGCAGCAGTTCAGCCGAGACTCATTCGGATGAGGACTCAGAGGCCTCCAGTCTGAGGAAACAAGACCAGCTGAGGATCCGGCGAGGTGAGATAGCTGTGGCTCGTTCTGTCTCTCTGACCTTCCAGCATTTCACCCCAATACCCGGCTCAGGTTTGATTTTATTAATAAGACTCTTTAAGATTCATGCTACAGTGTCCCATATGTTTACGTATGTGGTGTCTTCATTTTCATTAATCTCTAGGAAGTCTTTAATTTCTTTCTTTATTTCTTCCTTAACCCATTGGTGATTTAGTTGAGCATTATTCAGTTTCTATGAGATTGCAGGTTTCTGTAGTTATTGTTGTTGTTGAAATCTACCTTTAAACCATGGTGGTCTGATAGAATGCAGGAGGTTATTCCTATTGTTTTGTATCTGTTGATATTTGCTTTGTGGCCAAGTATGTGGTCTATTTTAGAGAAGGTTCTATGGGGTGCTGAGAAGAAGGTATATTCTTTTTTGTTAGGATGGAATGTTCTGTAGATATTGATTAAGTCCATTTGAGTCATGAGACCAAGATTGGAAAAAGCACAGGGACAAATAGCCAAACGAATGGAAACGCATGAACTATGAACCAATAGCTGAGGAGCCCCCAACTAGATCAGGCCCTCTGGATAAGTGAGACAGTTGATTAGCTTGAACTGTTTGGGAGGCATCCAGGCAATGGGACCTGGACCTGTCCTCAGTGCATGAGCTGGCTGTTTGGAACCTGGGGCTTATGCAGGGACACTTAGCTCAGCCTGGGAGGAGGGGACTGGACCTGCCTGGACTGAATCTACCAGGTTGAACTCATTCCCCAGGGGAGTCTTTGCCCTGGAGGAGATGGGAATGTGGGGTGGGCAGGGAGAAGGCAGGTGGTGGGTGGGAGGGAGGAGGACAAGGGAATCCGTGGCTGATATGTAAAATTAAATTAAGTTATAAAATTAAATTTAAAAAAATGAAAATTTTCTGTCTGGATTCTCTCTGTTTTCTTTATTGTTTATATTTCAATTTTCATGTCTTAAATAGTTTCCTTCACCTTTCTGTTTTTTTTTTTACATTATTTAAGGGATTTGTTGATTTCCTCCAATCACTGTTTATATTTTCCTTAATTTCTTAAAGACATTTACTCATTTTCTATTTAAGCACCTCTAGCCTCTTCATGAATTTCTCTTTAAAAGTAATTTTATTGTGTTTCAACTGTGCTAGAATATTCAAGTCTTGCTGCTATAATATGGCTTGAATCTGATGTTGCCATATTACCTTGGCAATAGACTTAATTATAGATTAATATTCTGAAATCCAATGTTAGTGGTTAATATATGTAAATATATCCTTGTTCTGAATTACTGATTCCTGTGTTTTTGAAAATGAACTTATAAATATTTCTTTAAACTGTTGAATGTAATAGAATCTCCTTAACTTACTTTTACAAATATTTTCCATTAAGGGATTGTAATCATTAGAATTTTATTTATTCTCTTCCAATATGTGCTTGTCAATTTGCTATTATTTTGTTAAATATATAGTATTAATACCGCCTTTTCAAAAATAGAACAAAGTAAAAACAATAGGAGGCAGAAATGTCACTTTTTTATTTGGGAATATATGTAAGGATTCACAAGTAACATGGTCAGTGTTGAGGTACACACACACACACACACACACACACACACACACACACCAATGAAAGAAAATGGCCAGTAATTTGAACACAAACAAGAGGGGGTAACTAGGGAGTTTTGGATAGAGAAATGGGGAAGGAAAATGATGTAATTGTATTATAAAAAATTGAAAATGTATTTTAAAAGTGACTACTGTTGGATTTACAAATCCAGATTTTATTTCTTAGCTGATAATTTTCATCCAAATAAAAAAATGATTTTTTCATTAGTGCTTTGTTTACTAATTTTTCACATCAAAATAATTTCCACATTTGCAGTTTTCAAAATAGGAAGCCAACCTTGACATGTGTAGACTAAAACCATTTGACACATAGTTTATAAAAATATTGTTTTTATACTGAATTGTCATTCAATTTAGGTGGGAAAAAAGTTCGAATTTGAGTGACAGCTACTCAGGATCCCCTTTAATATTTATCTAGATTATTTATCTGACACACATTTACAGAATGAAAAACATACATGGAATTTAAGTGCATATATGCATATACATATAAGATGTGTATGCATAATTGTATGCATATATGCCTGATAATGACAGAATACATATACTGCATACATACACATAAAATACATGTCAATTGAATTATGTAGAATACAGTTATGAAAATTTCTTGCTTTATTTAACTAAAATGTGAATTCATCATGTTATTTTTCCCTCACCTCCTTCCTAACTCTCTTATATGTGCTTCCTCATCCAAAATCTAGTTTCCTCTGCTTTAACAATGTCTATTACATATACATAAACATGAAGAAACCTTTAAATGCAGTCTTCTGAGTTCATTCAGATCACCTGCATGTGTATATTACTAGCTCTGATCACTTGTTATTGGAAAATCAACCAGGGATCTCAAGCATGCAAACAAGCATATGCATGTACACAAACATGAATATATGCACATATATAACATTCTCATAAACATGCATAAAATAATTATAAACAAAACTTTCATAATAGAGAATAGTAAAATACATCTCCAGATATCAAATTGTTTATTAATCTATTATGACAGACATATACTGGACATTCACATCACACAGTTTTTTCAACAAATTTCAAAGGCGTTTGATTTAATTTTGCACACATTTAACTAATTAAGTTGTGTGATACATAAGCCAACTGTGCTAGATTTTTAATTTAGTGCAAAGTAGGTGATGACGTATTAAGTTATCAAGTATTTAGGTGTGGTTACAAGAAAATTTTGTAAGAATTTGTGTTGTTTTTGTTGTTGTTTGTTTGCTTTGATATTTTTATTGGACAGGGGAAAATGCTCTAGTAAAATGAGTGGTTCTTAATGGGTCTCACCCTATTTCCTTTTCTTTGACATTATTTGTGTAATTCTGGTTTAAAAATCTCTAAGCATGTATCATATTAAGAATTTTTTGATTAGTAGTTTATGTGGACATGGCATTGATGAAGGTTTAAGAAAGCAAAGACATCTGGTTAAGGTCTAGAAACAAGGGTTAGGAATCTATGCCATTAATTTATATGTAAGCATAGAGAGGAAGTAGAGAAATTAAAAATTGTATGCCCAAAGCACAAACTAAAAATACTTCCTACCCAATGCATTGCACACAAATTCAATAAATGGTTTATGAGACATTTGTTCACAATACCTTAATGATTACACCAGATTCATGTTTAAAAAATTATATGAGCTACTTTTTCATATGTTGAAGAACTGGGATGGTTCAAATCTACAAGAGTTGGTGGAAATACTTTATTTTCATACCTTTTATTCTTATCTTATCTTTTTAAATTATTTGAAGATATAGATTAACAATTATATTAATAAAATTATTGCTAAATATTGCTAAAATATGCTGCATTGCTCAAAAACATTTTAAAATATTCTAAGGTGAAGCAGAAACAAAACAAACTCATCATAGTCATAGTTTATACTTTCAGAAGTTAAAATATAAAGGGTTTCATAGGTAAAGAGGGTCTGATTTTATGAACTTGTTTTTTGCTGAGAAAAATCATGAAGCTTTCTATGAAAAGACTTGAGAAGTTTACTTGATTTTATGTTATTCTTTTCTTTCTTATACAAAAAAAGTCTAAAATTTCAATAAATATTAAGTTTTCATAAGGTTCATGGGTGGAAATTTTATGTTTATAGGGACACAAGCAAAAATTCAATATTTAAAAATAAGTATTTGAAATCTTTCAATGTTTATAGTCAATGTAAAAAATATTTATATCTATATGTTGAATTTTAATAATAATGTTTACCTTATGTGTCTGTTTCATTTTATTTTTATTTTCTACATAAATATCAAGTGGTTATTTACAAAGTTAATAAAAGGCTTTAAGCAATTTACTTTTCTTCATTTGATATTCATTCTAACTCATTTCAATAATGTTTAACAATGTTTTCAACATTATATTTTTTGAGCTACAGACTGCTTCAACACTTTTAATGTTTTTTTTGTTTGTTTTTGTATTTTTTTTTTTTGAGACAGGGTTTCTCTGTGTAGCTTTGCGCCTTTCCTGGAACTCACTTTGGAGACCAGGCTGGCCTCGAACTCACAGAGATCCGCCTGCCTCTGCCTCCCGAGTGCTGGGATTAAAGGCGTGCACCACCAACGCCCGGCTTTTTAATGTTTTTTTCATGTTCCTCCAGTAATCATATATCTTGGAAAGATCATAAACAATGTGTCAATGAATTATATAACAGTTCATTTTATTAATTACAAATCAACAAGTACAATTCTCAGACCTTGTGGGAATGAGGCCTACTTATATAGTTATATTTTCTTGCTTCTCTGTTAACTACTATAGTTCTTATTAGTGGCCATTTTGCTTGTTTTACTGAACTAAATTCATTATTGACTGAGACCCAAATCTGAATTTACTATTAATATATCTTTTCTACTTAGGAACATTTGTCATCAAGGTGACAGCCAATGATGCTGATGACCCTGCAACTGGTTATCATGCACGAATCCTATACAATTTAGAACAAGGACAACCATATTTTTCTGTTGAGCCAACAACAGGTATTTATGAGTTAAAAAAAATGAAATCCTCTATGGTTCTCAAGTGGGAAGGTGTGAGCATGTATCATCTGGATACAAAGATGTTCTATAGTAGATGCCATATTTCAACATTGGGTGTGATACCATTCCCTAATATTTAATTTTACTTAGACTTCAAACAGTGTTTCTATGATTTAGATATCAGAGTTTACATATGATGTCACAGAATATTTACATGTTTGATATAAAATTTATGTAATGATTTTTATAAATCTATTAGAGAAATAAGAGTAAGGCAATTAAAAAATATTAGAAGGAGACATTGCCAGATTACAAGACCAGATGACATTTACCAAAAAACTGATAGTACCTTAAAAGTTCCCAACTGTATGAGACATCAGGGAACTGAAGCTAGAAACCACAAAGACATATCTACATTCCTAACCTGATGTCTAGGAGTCACTGTATATTATATGCGTGGTATCATATGGTAAAGAAATCTCTTAAAACAAAGCTGTGTATTTTGTACATTTTTATTTTTGAGACAGGGTCATCTTATATTTTTAAACAAAGTTTATTTATCAATGCAGTTCTGTTTGTATTAATCACTTGAATACCCTTGACAAAAAGAGGAATTTATGTGTTTGTTGTTTAAAAATGTATATTAAAAATTAGTTATTATTCTATGGGGATTGAAGCCAGGGCCTTACACATGTTGAACAGAAAGTCTATTATCAGTTGTAAACATATCCATCGACTATTTTATATTTAAATGACCCTATTTGTTCAGTGAGTATTAACTATTACCTCCCACTCCAAAGCAAAGCCCTTATATATCTTATTCTTCTGAACTTATAGGCTATAAAAATTCAACATCCTGGTTATCCTTTGCTTTACATCTAGTATCCACTTATGAGTGAGTACACACCATGTTTGTCTTTCTGAGTCTGCATTACCTCACTCAGGATGATATTTTCTAGTTCTATCCATTTGCCCACAAACCTCATGATGTCATTGTTTTTCTCTGCTGAGTAGTACTCCATTGTGTATATGTACCACATTTTATTTATCCATTCTTCAGTTGAAGGGCATCTAGGTTGTTTCCAGGTTCTGGCTATTACAAATAATGCTGCTATTAACATAGTTGAGCATGTGTCCTTGTGGTATGATTGATCATCCCTTGGGTATATGCCCAAGAGTGGAATAGCTGGGTCTTGAGGGAGGTTGATTCTCAATTTTCTGAGAAACCATCATATTGATTTCCAAAGTGGCTGTACAAGTTTGCAATCCCACCAACAGTGTAGGAGTGCTCCCCTTGCTCCACAACCTCTCCAGATAAGTTTATTAGGGTGCACAATATTTTGGGGAACACAATACCACCACATTTCCCCTCTTTTGTCTAAAACTAAAAAAAGCTTATAACTAATACAAGAAAAAATATGTTCAATAAGTATATACAATATACACAGTCAAGATTACATTAACAATATCTAGTTCATTAATATTTGACAGATTCTGACAAAAAACTCCATTAATTATAACAATGTCCAGTCCAGTAATATTTGACAAATTCAGACAAAAAATTTTCATTACTTATCTTATTCAAAACAAGTAATTTCTTTTTAAAAGTATTTTTTCTTTTCATAATAGATTCAGTAATCTACCTTTTGTCATTTTTATATCTTCCTCTTTTTCTTTTTAGTGTAGAGTCAGTGATCTACTCATTTATCCTATTATTCTTTATCTTTTTTCTCAGAATAGATTCAGTGATCTATCTCATATTTATATTCTTTTCTTTTTCCTTTCTTTTAAAACAAAACCTCTGAATCTAATCTCCATGTTCAGCTTTTTTCCTGACCATTAACAATTAACAGCTTATAACCAACCATCATAATGTCTCTGATGGAGACTTCCTACTTGACTAGAGGTCACACCTGCTGCCAGAAATCCAGGTGACAAATACCAGAGGACCAAAGAGGATACAGACAAAAAAAATCCAATAAAGACAAACTTAGAAATCAGCACCTAGACCTATAATCACCCCAAACACAGGAGCCTTTACACCAGTCTAAGAACAGAATGAGTAACAACTAGAACAATATGTCACCCCAGAGTTCAACAATACTACCACAATATTAGTATTGAATGCTCCAACACAGTTGAAGCACAAGAAAATGACCTTGACAACACCTTTATGAGGATGATAGAGGTCCTTAGAGAAGAAAAAGAATAAATCCCTCAAAAAATTCCAGAAAAACACCAACAACTATTGGGAGAAAATGAGTAAAATTGTTCAAAAATCTAAAAATGGAAATAGAAGCATTAAAGAAAACAACGAAGGAATTCAGGAAATGTAAAATCTAAGTAAGTAAACAATATACAAAAGATGAAGGTGAGAATCACAGGAAATGAATATAAGGTAAAAGAGATAGCTGCATCTGTCAAAAGAAAACGTTAAATTAAAAAAATATTCCTGACACAAAACATCCAGGAAATCTGGGACTCTCTGAAAGACCAAACATAAGATTAATGGGAATAGAAGGTGAAAAATTCAAGTTGAAATTTGATCTACCTTAAGACTACTATTGGCAATATATGCAAAGGATGCTACATTCTACCACAAGGACACCTGCTCACCTATGTTCATCACAGCTTTATTCATAATAGTCATAAACTGGAAACAACCTGGATGTCCTTCAACTCAAACATGGAGAAAGAAAATGTGATACATTTACACATTAGAGTATTACTCAGTTTTTAAAATGACATCATGAAATTTCCAGGCAAATTCATGGAACTAGGAAAATTCATCCTGAGTGAGGTATCCCAGACACAGAAAGACAAGAATGGTGTGTATTCACATACAAGTGGATACTAGCTGTAAAATAAAGATTAATCTTGCTACAATCCATGGATCAGAAAGGGCAAGTATAAAGGAGAGCTCAAGGGGAGGGGGAATGCATGTTTATCCCTAGGAAATGAAAATAGAATAGATTTCTTGAGTGAATTAGTAGAATGTGGGGGTGTAACGAGAAATTTGGTGCAGGGGGATGAGTACAGGAGGAGAACACTGGGAGAGATGACAGAAATTAGGGGGCACTTCTAGGGCTATGAAGAAACCTACTGTAATGTGTAAACTCCATGGAATCTAAGAGGGGGACTATAGTGAAGACTCCTAGTAATGGGGTATATGGAGCCTGAACTGGCTGTCTTCTGCAAGCAGGGAAGTTTTTATGTGGACAGATGAGGACAGCTACACAGCCCCAAAAGCTTCTATCTGTCCTGCACACAAGATGTTCTTGGGTACAGGTGGTGCAGAACTTGTGGGAGTGGCTGATCAATGACTGGTCCAACTTCAGTTTCTCTGCCTCTTCTTTCGCATATAACTTAAAACTTGAAGAAAGAAGTTTGAGGATGACATCCATTAAGTGCTGAGTACCCTAGTGTCTCTTACTTTCTAGACATTGTCCAGCTGTGGATCTCTGTTTTATTTCCCATGTTCTGCAAAAAGAAACTTATTTGATGAAATATAAGCAAGGCACTGATCTATATGTACAGCAATGTGTCAATCGGACCCTTTTCATTGCTATGTTTCTTTATCCAAATAACATTGATAGCTTTTCCTCTAGACACATGACCTATCTATTCTCAGATTCTTTCCTATTTAGCAATTCCAGAATGGGTTCAATCTCATGGATTGGCCCTTATATACAATTTTATAATACGGTCAGTTACTCCAATAACATTTGGACTGCTGTTGCACCAATATATCTTTTAGTCAATTTGCTATTGTAGGTCACCATGGTTTTAGTTGAATGATATTGATGGTTAACTGTATCCTATGATTATATGTAGAGTATATTCTATGATCATGAATACTATTCAGCAGATGTGAAATATCCAGTAAGGCAATGAGTCAATTTTTCTGTATTTGATGATGTTAGTGTTATCTTCAGAAAAATGACCCTAAAGAGGTTGTAGAGAGCAACCCATAATCTTTCAAAAGACTGATATTTAGGGCCCTCATGAGATTTCTTTGGCCAATGATACAACATGATATAATCTACTGTTGGCACTGAAGGTTTTACTTGGGTCATTGTTTCCACTATTACATGGTGCCCCCATTTAGATTCCTTTGATATATGTACATGTTTTCAGAAGCTTCTACAGTGGTACTTTTCCACTTGGTTTTTCAAATAACCTTACTGTTAGTTGTAACTCCCCATATTCCATCCTTTATCCTTCTCTCTCATTACCTCCTTATTTAATCTTCCTCTTTTAGTTTCTGATTTATCTTTCCACAATACTATATACTATTTTCCCCACCTTGGGAGATCCTCTTCTCCACAGTGGTCCTTTCCTAGGCACATAATCTCTGTGGTTATTTGGGTTTTAGTGTTCACATAGAAAGTTTAAAGGTAATATCCACCTATAATAGACAACAAATGATGTTTGTCCTTTGGAGACTGGGTTACCTCAACATGGATGATTTTTTTTCCAACTTCAATTATTATCTGCAGTTTTTATATTTTTTTCTAGATAGCTAAAAATATTTCATTGTATAAATGTACCCCATTTTAACTATGCATTCATCAGTAGGTGGAAGGTTTTCTAATTATTATAAATAGAACATTAATAAATATGGATAAGCAAATATATATGTTGCATGATTTTTCAAGTATACATGTTAAAGAGTGGTATAGAGATTGATTGATTCCCAGATCTCTGAGGAACCTACACACTGATTTCCATATGGCTGTACCAGTTTGGACTCCCACCAGTGATAAATAAGCTTTCCTTGTTCCTGCATCTTTTCCTTCATGTACTATCATTTGTTTCATTAATATTAAAATATGAGTACTTAATTCCTTCATAAATCTTTGTAAAATGCTGGCTTTTTGCCAGGCATTATATCACATAAAAGATTTTTTAAGATTTGTTCTTGGAACATCTTAAATACTTAAAAAAAACCATAAACATGGGCTTTTGTGTCATAGAAGTTACAGATGTCTAATAAGCATATGGATATCAATAAATACATGTGCTTAATTCATCAACAACTACCAATTGAACATGAAGGATCAAATGAGAAAAACAAAATGAAAGTAACTTAAACTTTCTTGTGAAGGACAATTTGCTGAACCAGGATCATAAGCTAAGTCTTGGGGAAGGAAAAACAGAATAGACTGGCCTAAATTATGGAGCAAATACAAAAGAAATTCCTTCTTAAACTGGGAAAAATTAAGGCTACCAAAATACTTGACTGACACCTACTATAATATTGTATTGAAGGTATAGTCATATTTCGTGATCTGATAACAATTATAAACATAATTAGTGCTTAATTTTACCATTATTACAGTTCTCTTTTTAGTGGCTAGCAAAAAAAAAAAAACAAAAAAAAAACAGAATGAGGGTTAAATCGTGGGAAGCTTAAGAAGTTAGCTAGGAAATGGTATTGGCATGTAAAATTAAAAAAAAACTTATAAAAATAAATAAATAAAAACAAAAGAAAAAGACAAGAAGTGGAGAGCAATAGGGAGGTAGGGGGCACTGGAAGAATTTGGAAGACTGCTAGAAATAAATATGATCAAAATATATTGAAAAAAGTATCAAAGATCTAATAAAATATTTGTTAATAAAACAAAACAAAAAAGAAGTTATCTATGAAGAGGCCATGGGTGATAATAATTGGAATTGTGCTACTTTTTTTCAAGGAGTCATAAGAATATCTTCTAAAATGGATAGAGAGTTACAAGATATGTACTGTGTAATTATTAAAGCCAGAGACATGCTTGGTCAGCCTGGAGCCTTGTCTGGAACAACGACAGTATCAATTAGGCTGTCAGATATTAATGACAACAAGCCAATATTCAAAGAAAGTAAGTAGAAAGTGTCTTGAATTTCCATTATACTTTAAATCATTTGAATATGCACAGATGTTAAAGTTTGCTTTATACACAGAATGTTGCAGCAGTATAAAAATTATATAAAATAAATGTGCTAATTTTATAATGTAGAACTGGTATAATTTAATATAAAAACATGAAATAGAGATGGAATAATGTGTCTATATTCTACTGTTGTAGTCACAAATTACCACAAACTGACAACTTATCTATGATCTTTATAAATTTTGGTATGAGCCTCACTAGGTATAACCAAAACATCCCAGAGCATTTCCTCTATCTTTTGGGCATAATCCCCTTCCTTGCTCATTAGATTTTTTACATTGTTCAGTTGTCTGTCTAGATAGTACTGGACTATGTTTCTTTGATGGCTGTTAGCTGGAAGAGAGTCTTAAACCCTAAGTTGCCTGCTAATTCTTGAGTCACCACACATCTCAGAAGCATCTAGGGAAGTAATATTTCTCATACTGATGTATCTATGCACAATGTGAGTCAGGGAAAATTCTCTTTGTCAGTGTTACCTTATTAGCAATTTAATTCTATCTGCAAGCCTGATTCCTTTGGTTATTTCAAGAAACGTATTCATGGAATCATAAGAAATTGACATATTTACATTTTTAGAATTGATTCTGCACTTCTAAACAATAATTTAACTTAAAATTTTAGTTTTTATTCTTTAGCAAGAAAAGATTATATTTACTCTGATTATTTATTGTATATGTTAAATCACATTTCATTATTTTTCTTTTCCCAGGAAGTCCCTCCTTAGGAACAAAAATACATTTATAGACATTTTTAAAAGCATGAAAAATTATCAATTATCATAATAAAATGAAATTTGGTAAGAACTAAACAAAGAATGAAGAGAATAGCCAATATATTCATCAGCCATGGCATAATTTTCTGCATGTTGATTATAGATACACAGAAATGAAACTGTCATTTTATTTGGCTTTTAATTTTTATATTTTTAAGGTTTTCTTTATTTTGTCATTTATGTCTTTTATTTGTTAGTTTCTTCTGTTTTTTAATTTCAAGACCTAGTCTCACTATTGTACCTGGAGTTTTCTTCAGTGTCCACCTGGCTCCTGTAGCCACTCAGACCCAAGTAACCACACAGAAAGTTATATTACTTATGAACTGTATGGCCATGGCAGGCACCTTGTTATCTAGTTCTTATATATTAAATTAACCCATTTCTATTAATCTGTAAGTTGCCACATGGATTGTGGCTTAGTGGTACTTTACATCTTGGTTCTCATGGTGGTGGTGGTGCCTGGCAGCATCTCCTGGCATCCTTCCACTTTCCAGCCTTCTCCTCTCTCTTTGTCCTGCCTGTACTTTCTGGCTGGCTACTGGTCAATCAGTGTTTTATTTATCAATCAATTAGAGCAACACATTCACAGCATACAGAAAGTCATCCCCAGGTCACCATGATTTCGAACTCTGCTGCCTCAATTTTCCAAGTAAAGAGATTACATCATGAGCTATAGCACTTGGGAAAACTATCTTTTGATTGCCTATCCAATCTTTCTCCCCACTTTTCATATTCCTCAAAAGTGTTTCTTTTTGCATTTCTCCCTATGTAGAATCACCTGCATTGAAAGAGATGGCACTGTATAAAGTTGTTCACTTGTCTTGGAATTCCAATCAACAGTTGTTGATATGCTGAACTTTCAACCTTGACATCTTTCATTGTTTCATTAGGAAACAATTAGGTTGATAGTTACAGTGAATTTTAACGTTTAAGCACATACAAAATTTCCATCTCTAAAGATTGTAGACATAACTCTACTCACACAATACACATCTATTCCATAAGTAGTAAATGTTCTAGTTTAACAGAACAATATTATGTACTACATAATGACATTGGATCACCAATATAAAACAAACAAAGAATATATAACACTGGTGCTATTAGAGTATAATGAAATTTCTTCCTTTGTATACATTCCATACTTTTATGATATGGCATTTTTTTTCAAATTAATGCTATGGTCTTACATAAACTTCAAATCTCTTATTCTTCGATATTTCCCCTTCTCAATTAATAACAAATTCAAATTTCCCATTGCCCAGGAAGAAATCTTATGTTTTCAAATCATACATGACAGTATATGAAAAATTATTCATCTACCTAATACTAAACTATGGCAAACCCATTTCTAATTTAATTTCTTAATTTGCTTGAATTGATGTTTATTACAACAAATTTCTAATTTTTCATAGTCTGTGAGCAAATTAGAATACATGTATGCACACATACACACACACATCACACCCCATCACACCCCATCACATACTCTTGCTCACATACACATACATGGATACACACAAACATACATATGTACTACACATAAACACAGACACATATATACTCACA
>CABHPP010146813.1:21553-40811 GCA_902168425.1 Peromyscus attwateri | reverse complement strand
GAAATGCAAATCAAAACAACTCTGAGATACCACCTTACACCTGTCAAAATGGCTAAGATCAAAAACACTGAAGACAGCTTATGCTGGAGAGGATGTGGAGCAAGGGGAACTCTCCTCCACTGCTGGTGGGAATGCAAGCTTGTACAGCCACTTTGGAAATCAATATGGTGCTTTCTTAGAAAATTGGGAATCAATCTCCCCCAAGACCCAGCTATACCACTCTTGGGCATATACCCAAGGAATGCTCAATCATACCACAAGGGCACTTGCTCAGCTATGTTCATATCAGCATTGTTTGTAATAGCCAGAACCTGGAAACAACCCAGATGCTCTTCAACTGAAGAATGGATAAATAAAATGTGGTACATATACACAATGGAGTACTACTCAGCAGAGAAAAACAATGACATCATGAGGTTTGCAGGCAAATGGGTGGATCTAGAAAAAATCATCCTGAGTGAGGTAACCCAGATTCAGAAAGACAAACATGGTATGTACTCACTCATAGGAGGATACTAGATGTAAAACAAAGATGACTAGACTGCTACTCACAACTCCAGGGAGACTACCTAGAAAACAGGACCCTAAGAAAGACACAGGGATCGCCCAATGACAGAGAAATGGAGGAGATCTACATGAACAACCTGGACGTGAGTGGGGGTAATGAAGGGCAAGGTTCGAGGGAAAGAGAGCTTAGGGGAGCGGGAGATACCAGCTGGATCAAGAACAGAGAGGGAGAAAAAGGAAAAAGAGACCATGATAACTGAAGACTACATGGGAATAGGAAGAAGTAAAGTGCTAGCGAGGTCCCCAGAAATCCACAAAGGTATCTCCACAATAGACTGCTGGCAATGGTTGAGAGTGTGCCCAAACTGACCTACTCTGGTGATAGGATGGCCAAATACCCTAACTGTCATGCTAGAAATCTCATCCAATGACTGAGGGAAGCAGATGCAAAGATCCACGGCCAGGCCCCAGGAGCTCCAGGAGTCCAGTTGGTGAGAAAGAGGAGGGATTGTATGCTCGAGAATTGTTGAGACCAAGATTGGAAAAAGCACAGGGACAAATAGCCAAATTAATGGAAACACATGAACTATGAACAAATAGCTGAGGAGCCCCCAACTGGATCAGGGCCCCTGGATAAGTGAGACAGTTGATTAGCTTGAACTGTTCAGGAGGCACCCGGGACCTGTCCTTAGTGCATGAGCTGGCTGTTTGGAACCTGGGGCTTATGTAGGGACACTTCACTCAGCCTGGGAAGAGGGGAGTGGACCTGCCTGGATTGAATCTACCAGGTTGAACTGAATCCCCAGGGGAGTCTTTGCCCTGGAGGAGATGGGAATGGGGGGTGGGCTGGGGGGGGGGGGGGGGGGGGGGGGGGGGGGAGGACAGGGGAATCCGTGGCTGATATGTAGAATTAAATTAAATTATAAAATAATAAAAAAATAAAAAATTAATGGGATAATTTAAGTTAGAAAAGCTGGCTAGAAACAAGTCAAGCTAAAGTTGGACATTCACAAGAAGAATAAGTCTCCATGTATTTATTTGGGAGCTGGTTGGTGGGTCCCCAAAGAATAAAACAAACAAAAAAAAAAACAGCGTCAAAATCTGGACTGTAATCTATCATTCTCCCTCCCGGGGGACTTAACCAATATCTTAACCTCTTGGAGACTCAGGGCATGGTGAAGGATTGATGTATTCCTTCAGAGCATGGAGGGTGTTAGGAAGTTCTTAACAATTAGAGAAGGCTGCTCCAAAGTGAGTATGCCTTGGCCATTATCTCCTCTGAGTCTGCTTTCTCTTCTGAATGGTCTGATAACTCAATGGAATCACTACAGATTTCTGGATGGTCTCCTCATGCCACATGCACGCTTTCTGATTTGGGGGTATCTTTCCTTTGTCTACAGAGGTTTCTTTCTCCTCTCACATTTGGATTAATGATTTCCATTCTGGCTTTTCTCTCTCACTCCCTTTTTTCTCTTATCTATCTTCTCTTTTCTCCACCCTCCTTCATCTTCCTTTTTCCCCATTCCTTATTAAGTCCTAGTACATATCAGATTTTTCTTCTGATTTCTAATCTTCTGTTTTAGTCTCTCTACTCTTCTGGAGACCCTTGGCTAGATGTTTATAAAAAGAGTATGTTTCTTCTTACTGATTTTAAAGTAAGTAAGTTGAAAGCTTCATATTTCTCTTCAGATCAACAAATGAATATATCTCTTTACAATAGAATCAACTCATTTTCTCCCTGGGAGTGTGACCCTCAATGAAAGCATAAGCTATTCCTCTGGGTCAGGTGCAGTGGCACCAGCATGTTTTCCACAAAGTAAAAGAGAAAAGGGCATTTCAAGATGCCCTGGTTCCAGCACTTACTCCTCTGCTAAACCAGCCTTAAGAGTTTGAAAATGTCATTTGACTTCTCTGGGCTCCACT
Source organism: Peromyscus attwateri (assembly GCA_902168425.1). Taxonomy (NCBI): domain Eukaryota; kingdom Metazoa; phylum Chordata; class Mammalia; order Rodentia; family Cricetidae; genus Peromyscus; species Peromyscus attwateri. The sequence goes on along the minus strand of CABHPP010146813.1, from coordinate 38,381 downwards.
CCCATTCATAAAGTTAAGTGGGTTTTTACAAACATTTCTAAGGCATTTCTTTGTATGGAATCTTCCAAGAGTTTAATCTTTGATCAATTTCCTACAGAAATACTATCAATTTTCAAATTTCATTAGCCTGACAAGCTTCACTAGGCACAAGCTGAGGGGGTTTGGGAGCAAATAGAAGACAATTGGCTGTTTTTCCTCTAGTTTCCCCAGGATCTAGTGCACACTGCTAAGTGTAATGTCTTCCTCCTACCTTCGTTAACATTTTTTCCCTCAGAATTCCAAAGGCATCAACTGAGTTATTTAGGTCATTGGAGGGTGTTCTCCCGACTTTCTTGTACTGAAGGCAGATACCTTCTTTTTCTACTCCCTGAAGGTACTTGAAAGACATAGCACTGTATTATGATCCTTTAATGGTTTCCATATTCCCTTCCTTTTACTGCCCATCAAATTCATCCATTCCCGGTTTCCTAATGGGAAGTAGCTGACAAATACCTGGCCACCCTGCTTTGTTTCTGGCCACCTAATCAACAGGTCTTTCTTCTTTGACTGTTTTAATTTACCAATTATCTATGTGAAATGAGACCCTGAGAATAATATCCAGCCTTTACTACACATTACCTCCAGATTCCACGTTCTTAGGTATTTTGGACACATCCCTTGATGCCCAGGAACTCTTCACTTCCTCTGCACCAACATCCTTCTCCTATTTCTAGTTCTGATCATCTCAAGATCTGCTCAGCTATTCCAATCATAGCTACTGTGATTCTCTGCTTCCCTCTCTCGCTAGACATAATTTTATATTTTCCATCTGAACTCCAAATTATTTCTCAATTCAGAATTCTCTTCTCTGTGTCCTTGGTCATTATTTTAGTTCATAAGCTAATGTCCTACTTAAATTTCTGAATCTTTTAATTCATTATTTCATTCTTTTTATGCTGTTGTTTTGTGTTTGAAATAGGGTTTTATATAACCAGGCTGCTTTAAAACTCACTGTGTAACTGAGGCTGGATTTGAACTGCAGATCCTGCCACCTCTACAGCTTGAGTGACAGAATCACAGGCCTGTGCCACTATGTCCAGCACATCTTTTCATTCTTAATGTTCTCTTACATTTAATTTTCATGAGACAGAATTATATCCAAAATAGGAACCTTTCTGCTCTTTGTAACATTCATAATAAAGTCTAACTTCCTTACCTCCTTGCTATGGCACACAAAGCCCTTCCCAGTCTGCTTCTTTAACATTAGAGCTTTTAGACAATGCTGGAAAAGTGATCTTTTCCTTTAGATAGAAAGGATAAGGTGATATGATACAAGTTTTAGTGACTTGAAGATGTCTTTTCTGTCCCATGACAGTATCTTATGTAGTATGAAACTACAATGAACTCATTGTGTTTACCATTTTAACATAATTTTTTATAAATTTTAAAAATATTCATCTATTAGTGTGAGAGAATGTGTATGATATGTTTATGGGCACACATATTCTGGCATGCATGGGGAGATCAGAAGACAATTTTGTAGAGACAATTCTCTTCTTCCACCTTCATGTAGGTTTCAGGAAATGAACCCAGGTTGCCAGGCTTTCACTACAAATGACTTTACCTACTAAACTATTTTGTCAGTCCTTTATTGAATCTTTACTCAGAAGAAGGGAAAACATCTCATTAGAAGCATTTTTCTTATTTTTCTAAATGTATTTATTAAACTAAATTGGACTCACCATATCATGTATTTCAGAAAGAGTAATACACTACTGCCTACTAAACTATTTTGTCAGTCCTTTATTGAATCTTTACTCAGAAGAAGGGAAAACATCTCATTAGAAGCAGTGACTCCTTCTGCCTTCCTGCTCTTTTAATTCTCTCTGTTAGTCCCGCCTACTTCCTGCCTAGCCACTGGCCAATCAGTGTTTTATTAGCAACACATTTGCCATACAGAACATCCCACAGCAAGTGTATGTTTATCTCTCTCATGCAACAATTGAGAGGAAGACCATGCAAAACTGACATGGCATTTCCATGATATAAAATCTTCAGGGACCCAACCTCCTAGCAGCAAACTGTGCCTCCATTATGATCCAAGATGGCAGCTGGAACTCCAAACATCATTTCCAAGTTCTAAGTGTGGGCATGAAGAAACTGATGAAGGTATAAGGAGCAAAGGGTGAAAAAGATTTGGTATGTAAGAAATTTGCTAAGTGGCATCTCCATTCCACATTCCATTGGTTAAAACTTAGGCACATGGTCACACCCAACTGAGAAGGAAGCTGGGAAATCTAGTCCATTCCCCTATAATGTCCTATTCCTTACTAACCATCCCATTATTGTGAAGAGAAATAAAACAGATAATGGGAGGGAGCTTCTATCAGTTTCTAACACACACACACACACACACACACACACACACACACACAACTTGTTTTTAAATAATTCATCATTGAATATAGCCACTATGTTTACTAAAAAACTAGATGCTATATAAATGTTGGATTACAGCACAAAGGAAAATTCAGACATGAAAACTAAATCTCAGCCTCAGAAACAAGTCTCATGAAAAACAAATAATCCCCAAATGGCCCATCACAGCAATCCATTCTCAGCAAAGCTTAGGCGAATCTATTGACTTATCTTGGGAAGACTCATGTCATTAAACCTCAAATTCTTGTTCCTAAAGTGCAGATAATAATACACATCATCTAAAAATTTTTTTGTGTGTGAGAATAGGGATGAAGTAGTGACTCTCTATGCAGGTTGGTTTGATTTCATAGTCGTGGTTTGTAAAACAATATTACACCGTTTTATTTGATCCAGAGGTTTATAAGCCTACAAGGAGATCAGATAAGCAAGGGCTGCTCTAGTCACTAGCAGCATATCCTAAGCTAACACCATGAATGAAACCTTACAGAGGAAGCTGATTGGCTGATTATTTTAATGATTTCATAAATTACTGGGATTCATCTCAAAGGATGTTAGGGTTTTGTATTTCTCATCTTTGATCTACTTACTTCTCCATTAGCATAATATCCATCAAGCCCTTTTGATCCAGTGTAAAGATGGCTCCAACTCTCAGTTTATTAATTTAAAAGGAAGGAGTCTGTCTTCCATGCTTCTAGCCATCTTAAAACTGTCTTTGGTGTTAGTCTCATTGGTTCTACTTGGGAAATACACTGATGCCCGAACCAACTGCAGATACCTCAGTAGACAGATAAGGTCATTGACTGTTTTCAAGTTTTCAACCATCTTATGGTTTTGGCATCTTGATTCTGTGACATAACTAGGAGAAAACTAGATAGACAATGTAATAGGTTCAACATAGAAATTAGTTTTTATTTTCTTTTATAAATCAAAGACTTTCCAGAGTCCAGGAAACTTCTGATATTTCTGCCCTTTGTTTTGTATTGGAGTGTGGTGGCAGTTACTTTGCATTGTCAACCTGACTGGAATGAGACCCACCTAGGAGATTTAAGCACCTCTCTACATGTTTCTGCAAATTTTTTTCCAGAAAGAACTGACTAAGTGGAGAAGACTCACATAAATGTAGGTGGCATCATAACATGGTTCATGAGCCTGGGGTTAAATAAATGATATAAATGAGAAGCCCGCTGGGCCAGCATTCCCTCTTCTCTGCCTCTTGGTCTGCTGGCATGAGATGATCTTCAGTACCACGGTCTCCTCTCTCTGACAGAATGAACTATCTGAAATGGTGAGCCAAGCCAGCTCTCTCTTCCTTTATTTGAGTCAGGTACTTTGTTGAAGTAAAGTGCAACTTGTACAGAGTTAACTGATCTGGCTAATAATAGCCAGCTGATGAGTGACAGCACCAAGGTGAGCAATTGTTTCTCTTAGCTTCAGCTTATTGGGTTTTCTCACCATAAATCTCTGGCTCTTTTTAAAGGGAAAATGACTATCAACTAATTTGTAAGAAAACGCGATAGTAGTTTTCTCCCTTCTTCAAGCCATTGGTTCTTTTCTCTCAATTTCCACAAAGGACATTAAACAGGAATGAATTTAATGCCACAAAATATGTATTTTCTTACTGGAACTCTTAACAATAGAATATTTGAGATTTACATTTTATTTCCAAGAAATGTGATTTTAAAAGTCCTCTCTAAAATTATTACTGTTTTCTCACGGGAACATCAATTTTAAAACATTTTTTTTCTCTTAAGAAATGAATTCTTATTGAAGAGGTGGCAGAAACACAGTGAAACAGAATGACCTTCACCACACACTGCTTGGGAATGATTTCCGTTGGCATGCTAAGAAGCAATGATGTTATGTAGAAGGACATATTACACACAGTGTTTTGTAACATGCTTCTCCTGTTTACCAGCATGTTATGAACATATTGCAAGCTTATCCATATAAATCCACAGCTCCCACTTAAGTGCTTCCTTGTTTAATTAAGTATTTGCTTATAAACCCGCCTTATGCTGTAGTACATTTAAATCACTAATTTTTCACCACTATGAACATTGCAAAAAAGTGTAACTCATAATTTTAGGTCATATTCCAGTTAGTATTCCTTAATTGTGAGAAATGAAAGTCAACCATGGTTAGCTTGAAGAAGGAAATAAAATTTTATTGAAATGATTGATACAATGTGCATATTTGAGTAACAAATTAAGTTATTAATTTCAGAAAGGAGATGAATCTGGGAGGTTGTAGAGATCTAATTGTAGGAACTAATGGAAGGTCCATGGGTCATCACCTTGGAGAAGAACCAAATTCAATGAGATTTTTCCTGTGAATCAATTACTGAGGTGCAGGGAAGACAGTCTGTGAAGTTTATCTTGGACCCTTGTCCACTATTTGCTCAAGAGAAGATCTGGGATATTTGTTTATAGTCCTACCGAAAAACAAAGATAAAGGCTAAATTTCTAAGAAAATTTCAAAGGCTTACATTAAGGGGAAAGTCATAGATTGTGGACAATAAAAAACAGCAGAAAAATATGCTTTTCTAGATAGATACTTCTTAAATTCCTTAAAAATAAAAATGTTTAGAAGAAATAAACTAATTTAAATTTTTAAATGATACCAATTATTTGAGGACTAAAACAAAATATACTTGGTTACTGATCTTCCTTTGAATCTGAATTTGGTTCCTTGTACTCATGACAGGAGACCTGTAACTCAAGCTCCAGGAGATCTGATGTACTCTTCGGACATTCATGGGCACCTGTACACATCACAGCACACACACACACACACACACACACACACACACACACACACGTTCATAAAATTTAAAAAATAGCAGCATGCAAAATTAATGGACAAAAATCAGTAACCTTTCTATATGAAAATAGCAAACACACCAAGAAAAAAGTCAGGGACACGAATTCATTTATAATCTCTCAAAATATAAAATATCTTGGACTTAGAATAAGTCTAACCACAGAAGTTTTACTTTTATAATGAAAACTTTAAGACACTGAAGAAAGAACTTTAAAGATGGAAAGCCTTCCCACACCCATGAATTGGTAGTGTCAATATTGTGAAAATGTCCATCTAAAGCAGTCTACTGATTCAACTCAATACCCAAGAAAATTCCAACAAATTCTTCACATACACTGGAAATATAAGCTTACATTTCCTATAAAAACACAAATAACCAGGGCAGCCAAAATTATTCTGGACAATAAAAGAACTGCTGAAGGTATCACTGTCCCTGATTCTAAGTTGTATTACAGAGCTATTGTAACAAAAATAAGCAGGGTACTGGCATTAGAAACAGACACTTTAGTCCGTGGAATAGAATTGAGGGCCTAGACTTAAGTCCACACACTGTGGACCCCTCATTTTTTGATAAAGAGATCAAGATGAGCACTGGAGAAAAGACAGCAACTTCAACGAACAGTGCTGGTAAAACTGGATGGCTGCATGTAGAAGGAAGAAACCAGACTCTTCTCCATCATCCTGTTCAAAACTCAACTCCAAATGGATCAAGGATCTCAACATAAGACCTAATATCCTAAATCTGATAAATCAGAAAGTAAGGAATAAACTTGAACTCATTGGCACAGGAAAGAACTTTCTGAACAGGACACAGGTAGTGCAGGCATTAAAACTAACTGAAAAATGGGACCACATAAAACCAAAGGCTTTGGCACTGCAAAGATCACCATCATTCAAGGGAAGAGACAGTTTGCAGAATGGGGAAAATCTTTACCAGTTATATATCTGAGAATGGGTTAGTATCTATAATATACAAAGAGCTAAAAGAATCTAAGCATTAAGAAAACAAACCATTTTTAAAATTGGATGAGAACAAAATAGAGACATAAAACAAAATGGCTGAGAAACATTTTTTAAACGTTCAATATCCCTACCCATCAATGAAAATTAAAAACGCTTTGAGAATTCATCATATTCCAGTCAGAAAGAACAAGAAAAAATGAGAGAAGATGCTGGCAAGGATACAGGAAAAGGGGAACATTTATTTATTGATGGTAGGAGTAAAACTTGGTACAGCCACTTTGGAAATTAGTGTGTTTAAATCCAAAAATCTAGAAATAAATCTACCACATGATCCAACTATACAACTCTTTTATATGTACCCAAAGGCTCTATATCTACCTATAGAGATATTTGTTCATCCATGTTCATTGCCGTTCTAATCACAATAGCCAGGAAATGGAAATAGCCTAGACATCCATCAACTGATGAATGGATAATGAAAATGTGGTACATTTACATAATGGAACATTATTCAAATATTAAGAAAAATTAAATTATGAATTTTTCAGATAAATGGATGGAGATGAAAACATCATCCTAATTGAGGTAACCCAGACTCAGAAAAGCAAAATCATGTTGTTGGGGTTTTTTTTTTTCTCATATGTGGATGTTAGCATTCAGCCTTTAAATATATGTCTTTCATCTGGATTACCCACGCAAGTTAAAAAACCAGTAAGGTGTAAAGGGAGAAGAGGAGAATCTTTCAAGGAAGGGAAGATAAAATGTAGTGTTATAAAGGGGAAAAATAGAACCGGAAGGATTAAATGAGTTGGGGGTGGAAGGGCAGGGCAGATGAGGGAATATGGGGAGGAGTAACCGACACTAAATGTGCTTTGAAAAAGCTGTATGAAAATCTATTACTGTAGAATGTCCTAAAATATATGTATACATATATACCAAAATAGTTTAAATTGTGTTACCCTATAATGGGAAGACACTACCCCAACTAGACACCACATACTACCAATTAAAACTCCCAATACCAGGAATGAGTTGCCTCTTTTTTGGTTTCTTGGCCAATGGGATCCTCTAGGCCCCCAAACATTATAGGTTGTTGTCATTGCTCTAGGTTACCCTCCTGAACTTTACAGGAATTGGCTGAAGATGCCACATTATTTAGTCATAGAACATGGAGAGTCTGTCTGGTGCTCAACTGGAAGCTTCACTGTATGTACTGATTGTCTTTCACAGAGCTAAAAGGTGCTATGCACACTACTAGGGGAGAAAAGTACTCATCTGTGTCATCCACTATGAACTCATGGAGCTGCAATAACAGCCTGCCTAGCAAGGTATGCCCACTGATGAATTAGTGGCATGAACATCATAGGAGTAACTGCTTTCAGATTGGACTTAAAGTCCATTTCATGAGATAGAATCTCTATATAGCACTGTCCACAAGGCCAAGAAATGTGGCTAGATAGGCCCTACGGGAGAACCTACTACTACAATTCTGCTAAATGGACATAGCCATACAATGGCTCCTAATGACTTACTGCTAGCCTCATAGATCAGTGACATTCCTCAAGGCTAATCAGAGAAACATCTTCTTGTAGTAGATTACAATTAACACAGCAACTCATAACTGGCCAGCATGCAGAGAATAAAAGACTTTAGGCTATCCATCCATAAATGAATGTCTGTATCACATACCTCCCCTCAAGGCTCAGGGATCATTGCCAAAGAAAACTGGAAAGACTGTAAGAGCCAGAGGTGGTAGATGACTATAAGGACACAATGTTTTCTGGACACAAAAGGGTAGATGCACCTATGAACACTCATGGATTGTAATGGCATGCACAAGACCTGAAGAAGCTCAAACCAGACAAAAATCCCAGCATGGAAGAAGGGAAGTGGGCAAGAAGTCCCACTCCTAGCTGAAAAGCTATTGGCATTTGATAGTTTCTGGGAGAGGGTGAGTCAGCTTTATTTAGTGTTATAAACTTTGGCATATCAATCACACTCATAGTCCAGGGCAGGTCCCATGCCCAAGAGTAGTCAGCCAATCCAAATTGAACTCAATGGGGGAAAGAGAGATTGGGTACAGGGTAAATATATTCTATGAAACTCTCAAAGAATTGATAAAAACATTACTTAAAAATTATAGGCCCTCTGCATACAGGAGACAGTTGTGTAGCTTGGTCTGTTTGAGGGGCCCCTGGCAGTGGGATCAGGATCTATCCCTGGTGCATGAGTGGGCTTTCTGGAGCCATTACCTATGGTCAGATGCCTTGTTCACCCTTGATGCAGGAGGAGGGGCTTGGACCTGCCTCAACTGAATGTACCATGCTCTGCGACTCCCCTTGGGAGGCCTTACCTTTTTGGAGGAGGGAATGGGGGGTTTGGGGGGGGGGAAGGCTAGGAAGAGCAGGAGGAGAGTAAAGAGGGCACTCTATCACTAGTATGTAAAATGAATAAAAAAAGTCTTAATTAAAAAAAATCTCATTATGAAAGCTACAGTGCAATCTAACAAGTCATGCTGTATATTCCTTGGTTCATACATCTCTACTTTGAAGTGTTCATTCTAAAGAGTCTGGTTCGAGGCCCCTGATCTCCATGACCCATTCAATGCTGGGCCCCCACTAGGGACTCTTCCAGGGCATCCCACTGGAGACCTGTGTTGTAGAAATCCTGTAGCTTTGGGTCTTCAGGTCAGGTCCTTTCACATGCTCCAGCAAATCATAGATGGGGTGGATATTGGGGCAGACCAAGTAATAACCCTGGGTCTGGTCCTAGACAGCTGTAGAGTTGGTGTACCAGATGGGAAATGGGGACAGCTGTCCCATGCTCATGATTTTGGGGGTGGCTCACCCACACCTCTACTAACAGGGTTGGATCTGTTGTGCTGTCCTGGCAGGGTGCTGGGTCTACTCTCCCGAGTGTTGCAGCTGGTGGGGATCGGGGATGGGTCTCCCACACTTATGACTGACCACACAGCCAGCTCTTCCACCTGCCCCATGCATTGATGGGCAGTGGGGTGGGGGGTGGAGAACTTTGTAGTTTCTTATATACAAAGAAATCATTCTTACCTCTGAGTTTCAGCTCCCTCCACAGCAGAGCATATGGAATATTTGTCATTACTCTACAGGACTATTGTGGAAATAGTACAAAATAATTCCTGTGAATAAACTCAGAAGAGTGGCTTAATTCTAATAAATATTCAACGATGTCCTTATTTTTATGCATGACTTGTGGACTGACATAGCTTTAGGACTTCCCAGGAGAAGCCCAGCTTTGCTACCATGCCACCCATACTGCAAACAAAGTTACGTAGCAGTTACTGGGTGTCCCCAAAGCACTATGAAACAAACACACGTCACCTAATCGATCCTCTCCTGGCTGGCATTCCTGAGGGATATTTCAAGCCACTTTCTTCTCTTGGCAGGTTGACAGTAGTTTTCTGATGGGTTTGAAATAGTCTTACTGCCTCAGAATTTCATGTAAAAGTATTCTGTTATCATCAAACATGTAAGATTACACTAAATGGTGCAGTATCTAGAATAAATGGTCTTGGAAAAACTGGACACATGCATGCAAGAGAATGGAGGTAGACTCTGACTTTACATCATTTATACATGATACATATTAAATAAACTCCTAGAAGAAAACATAGGGTGCAGAGTTCATGATAGTGAAGTGGAGGTGGCTGTTGGAGGGGTAGGAGAAGTGTCTTTAGAGGGGTTTAAATCCAATATTTTGGGTGAAAAAGTTCTGGAGATCTCCGTGCAACATGCATACACTAAATTCTACTGAACTATACACTTTACCTTGTTCAGTATGGTCAATATTGTGTTTCATACCACCAGCATGATTGGAAATGCAGGCACGCATAGAGGTTACATGGATCTACAACCAATTTGGATAAAATATCTCCAGTTACAAAGTGATCTTATAGCACCAGGCATGAGTGAAATTGTGATGTGATTCCAAGAGTGGACTCTACAGCATTAATTCTAAAATGGCTAGTGTCATGGCTTTCCCCTAAAGACTCATGCAAAGAAAATTTGATCACCAATGTGGCAGTATTCAAAGGTACAGTCTTTGGGAAATATTTGGATTATGAAAGCTCTGATCTCACAAAAGGACCAATGCACTGATAGATTCATAGCATAATGATAGACTAATAGCTTAATGTGCTATTGGTAAACTTGAGGAGCAGGAAAAGAGGTCTAATAGAGGGCTAGATTCATGGAGGTTCTCTCTCCTCTCTCTCTCCCCCTTAGTCTGTCTCTCTTCCCATAATATGAACAGCTTTACTCCAGGTTATCTTCCTATATTGATATTCTATATCACAACAGGACAAGAAACAATAAAGCCAGGGATCAAGGACTGAAACTTCTGAATAGTCTAGAAGTAATCACAGAATTCCGGCTTAATTGCTGGATTGTAAGTCACAGAGGAGCTCAGAAAAGAGTAAAACTGACTGCATTTCCTGATGAGTTGAGACTCAAACTACTCCTACTCTACTATGAAGGCCTTAGTCTATGTAATTTACTACAAACTACTCTCAGCATCTAAAGGGAACTTTAAAGGTCTCTGACTTTTGCTCTCTTTCCATCATACACCTGATTGCTCATAGCCACCATCATCTCACAGTCATTTGACTATTATTTGGCTCTGCTCAACAAATAACAGAGAACAATTTTCTCCTGTATCTCCAGGGCTTGGACCAGTGAATGAACTACAGCAGGTGTTGAATTAACCTTTGTTGAGAATGACTGTCCAAAATGCAAGTTAGTACCACAACTAAATACAGAGCCTATGCCTCCTATTTCCAGAGTCCACATTATCTTTCCCATGACTGAAGGTACTCCAGGTCCTTATACAAATGCCCCCAAAGAAGCCAGCACCACCCTCCATGGTTATGTGTGTGTCCTTTTCACATTTTTCATGATCTTCCTTCATATTCAGTGACCACTTTGAGTCATGTCCTGTGCTTTTCTTCAGGCACACAGGGTCTGTGTGGCTCCCTGAAAATATATATTGCTTTATAAAATAAGATGGAATGTAAATGTTCAGTCTAAACTGTCTGTATCCAAACTCCCTTGTTTTTCAGTGATTAAGATCTTGGGAAAGATATTTAATTTCTGTCTCATTTTACCTATCTATAAAGTACAGATAATAGCAGCATATCTCATAAAGTTGCCATGAAGATCAAATCGTCAATATTTGTAAAGTACTTGGAGTTATACTTAGCTCATGCTAAGAACTATTTATATATTAACCACCACTGTATTATTAAATAAATAAGCCTTAGATAGAATACCAGTTCTGAAAAAAGTGGTTGTTCTTTATTACTACCGTTTTCTTACCTTTCTGTGGGTTGTTAGGGAGACAAGCGTTATCATAAACTTTGTCCACCTGTCTTAATCTTAATGACCAGGCACTGTTGAGCCAATGCCCTTATCTGCTGTAAGGTTCATTTTGCCTACCATCATTGTGGAAATAGTAATAGTATTCACTCTACAGACTATCCTGGGAGTTAAAATAGAAAGCATCCAACACATCCTGATACATACTAAGAACCCAGTAAAAGACAGCTATCTGCTGAAGAATTTAAGAAAGAAGGATATTTCCTTGCTATTGGACACAGGGGACCACTCTCCATCTGTTTTCCATGAAGTAGACTTCTCTGAAAAACTAGAGGGCTTTCTTGATGTCAGAAAAGATATGCCATCACTTCAGCGTGAACCCTTTGCTGCCACAGGCAATGAGCAGAACTGGTTTCACATCCTCTAACACCTCCATAGGTTTTAAATCTGCCAGTATTTTACTGTTGTGTGAGACACTCACTAGATGTCACAGGGGAGACAGTTCTGAATCAGAAATTACTCTTTCTAGTTAATCAAAAGAATGAGAGACTCACAAGTGTCTCAAAGACAGAGCACAGTGTATGTGAGGGTGTGTTGGGTGGGCATTTTTCACTTAGCATCATATTTCAAGATTAATCTCTAATTTGATGATGATCAATGCTGTTGAATAGCATTTTATACTACATATAGTGTAGTTTTAAGGGTGAGGTGATGTTGCTTGAGTTTTTCTGCCTGGCCCACAGTCAGGATAAATCTCTTTCACCTGCCAGTCCCACAGCCGCTCAGACCCAACCAAGTAAACACAGAGACTTATATTGCTTACAAACTGTATGGCCATGGCAGGCTTCTTGCTAACTGTCCTTATATCTTAAATTAATCCATTTCTATAAATCTATACCTTGCCACATGGCTCATGGCTTACCGGCATCTTTACATGCTGCTTGTCCTGGCGGCGGCTGGCTGGCAGTCCGTGACTCCTTCTGCCTTCCTGTTCTTTTTATTCTCTCTGTTAGTCCTGCCTATACTTCCTGCCTAGCCACTGGACAATCAGTGTTTTATTAGCAACACATTTGCCATACAGAACATCCCACAGCAAGGTGAGATTAACTGTAACCAGGCATGAGGACACTTTCTACAGACCATTTTTATGACATGTGAGTTGCATCTCAGTAAGTTTTTAATTTGAAAGTTTAATGGAAATCTGAATGAAGAAAATATTTTTAGGTTTGGATAGTAAGGAAGTTTCCCCGAAAGAAGTGACCTGTAGTATAGAAAGCTTCCCGGAAAAGACAGCCTGAATTTATGGGATTGATAAATTGGATTTGCCTGAGTGGCAAAATATGGAAAGGATCTGTCATTTAAGGTTTGGACAAGGAACATTTATGATAGAATTGTCTCAAGAAGGCCACAGAAAAAGAGTAGAACAGCAATGGAGGTTAACAGTAGCCACAGTAAAACAGTTGGGAAACGGCCCGAAACAAATACATCCATGGAACACAACAGCCACACAACCAATACTCCTTAGTTAAAATGGGGCAAACCACTGTTAGGACAGGCTGAGCTAAATCCCAAAGGCATAATCCTAAGTACAAAATGTTACACTCAAAGACACACACACACACACACACACACACACACACACACACACACACTGTGCAGCATGACTTTCTCAAGATAAAACTCCAGAGTTAGAAATCAGAGCAGTGGTTGCCAGCTGTTAGGAGTGGTGTGTGGTTCTGAACATCAGGAAAACAATGGGCCTAGGAATATGCGCCCTTTCTAAAACATCCAGTTTTACTCCTAGAACAACTGCATATGGCAGACAAAGGAGCCTACCTGCAGACATTCAATGACTTACTTGAAACCATCTAACAGATATGACAGAATAGACCCTGAATCCCTCGCCGCAGCATCAGAGCCCACACCTATAACCACTCTCGACTCCTGCCTTGGGCTACAGCTCCTGAGTCTCTGGGATATGGGAATGGAAAAGGCTTGTGCACAATCCATCATAATCTTGTTTGCTGAAAGATGACCTCATTTGCCATCATCTAACTGAATTCAAACCTCATGGAAAGGTGACATAATAAAAACACTCTTCTCAGAGTGAGTCGGCTTCAGGCAAATGAATCGTTCAGATATGAAATTAGAAGTATGCTTTCAAAGTTCACAGAAGCTGCAGGACACATTGTGCCATGACACTGATTTCAATTACACCTTAACCTTCAGCATGATGATGTGACATTTTACTCCTCTGTCACTTACCGATCAGCTCTCTTCCTCTGATTCCTTTTGTTAAATATGAGCTTTGCTGCACTCCATCGATCTCTGCAAAGATTCTGCTGTTTACAGCTTTGATAATCTTTGTTTAATCTGCAGGAGTAATTGGATTCCCACAATGGTGGCTGGATTTCCCAAACCACTGAGACCAGAAAAAAAAAGCATGGGAGAGCCAAAGCAATGCGAACCCTGAAATTCAGAAACCTCTTTTGTGCTCCAGCTAAGATTGACCTTTTCCTCTCAGGTTTGAAAGGTTATGTCCTAATCAGTTTGGATGAAGTAACAAAAAAGATGTGTTTCCCTTAAATGAAATGAGGCTGTAAAAGTCACAGCTCTGTGGCCTGGATTCCTTCACTGCTGGGACTGATAACGATCTCATTCAAGAAAATAAGAACGAAAAAACTAATTTCTCTCTTAAAAATCATTCTCTTACACATGGAAGCCAAGAGTCCACAGTTATGGCAATTTTGTATAGTGACATTCACTGTCTCCCAGCAACAGATGTGGTGGGAAGGAACATGGCTGGTGTTGGTTCTTAACTCGACTCTGCCCTTTAATGGAGAGGTGACCTTGGGCAAAGTGACCTCTTTACTATTGTAGTTCTCCACATGGAAAAATGAAAGGCACCAGTAAAATGTACAGAGAGGCTAGACAAATAGTTCTGTTAACTCAGAAAACCACTGAGATCACTGGGAGAGTGTCACGTGTCTGTTAACTAAAGAAGAAATGGAACATGCAGATAACATCCTGGAGAAGTTTAGGCAATAGTAGGGTTGTTGTTTTTAATATTACATGCAGAAAACTATGCGTACTTGGGAAAGAAAGGACCATATTGAGGCAGTGGCCTCTGGGCCTGTGGGACAGAGAGGAAACAGCCCGGAAAGAACTCCAAGAGACACATCCCTAACAGATGGGACCCTGTCTGCAAAATTCAGCAGTTGTTTAACACCAGGGTCTCAGTGTAAACAGAGCATCTTTCCTGGCTGTAAAGAAGTAAGGAGTCTTAGCTTATAATCTGTTCCTGTTAATGCTTCATTGGCATGCATTAATTATATACAAATAGGTTTCATTATGTTCATTCTCATACATGTACATATGGTGGTTTGAAGGAGAATGATCCCCCTAGGCTCATATGTTTGAATATTTGCTTCCCATTGGTGGAACTGTTTGGCATTAGGAGGTGTGACCTTGGAGGAGGTGTATCCTAGGGAGTAGGCTAGAAACTTCAAAAGCCTCCCTCCATTCCCCTTGTGCTCTCTGTCTCCTGCTTGCCATGCGGTGAGCTCTCAGCTGTTCCTGCCTCCATGCCTTTCCTCCACCATCATGGACTCCAACCCTCCAAAACCATAAGCCCAATTAAGCACTTTCTTTTGTGAGTAGCCTTGGTTGTGATGTTTTCTCACAGCAATGGAACAGTAACTAATATAGTACATAACACATTTTGGTCATCTTTACCCCTCCCTGTGTCTGTCCATTGTTGACAAATCACTTTCTTTTTCCTAACCAGCAAATTTTTGAAAAGATACTTTCATATCTTTTTTTTTTGGGGGGGGGTTAGGTTTGTCTATAGGAGCATATACATCTTACCAGTGTCTACACCACTGAAGAAAATGCCTCTCCCTCCCTCATCAACCATACAGATACTCAGGCAGCAGTGGGGCTCCATGTACTTCTCTCTCTTCTATGGGAAAGTGTCAACAGGCCAAATCCTGTTCAGATCTTGTGCAGGTAAACCCAGCTGCTGTGAACTCAAGAATGCAAAGCTCATGTAATACCTGGGTATGAGTGACTCACACTGATCACCACTCCTTGCTACTTATTCCTCTTGCATTATTTTAACCCATTCTTCCATGTTTCTCAGGCTTTGGATAGGATGATGTTGATGTCCCATTTATGGATAGATATTCCACAGTCATTTATTTTCACCGTTTTTATCATTTGAGTTTCTGCAATCCCCACTGACCACTGCAAAAGAGGTTTCTTGGACCAAAGCTCTAAGCAACACTAATCCAGGGGCATAAACATAATCATTTAGAAGGTAATTTCATGGGCACATCACATCCATTTAGCAAAACAGCCTTAGTGCCTTCCTCCAATAGGGTCTATGACCTCCCAGACAGGGACATTTAACAAAATTATAGTAACTGAAATGAATTCTCTCAATATGTCCTTTTTATAGCAATATCTTTCGTATAAAATGTAGTTTTAACAGTAAGATATTACTGAAAATAACTAAATTAAATCCACTTACTGGAGTTAATTATAATGCTGCTACAATTTTTCAGGCATCACAACAGGAAGATGTTAATGATATATTGTGATGAGTCCATTTGGAAAACAGATATATAGTTAGAAAATTGTAGGGCTGATATTCAAGTTATAAAATGTTGATTTTTTTTTACTCCCCCCCCCCTTTGTTGGCATATTCCACCATTGGTTCCCCTCTTCCTTCAACATCCATCCACAAGCCCCTGAACCTCTTTAATCATTTAAATTCTTGCCAACCTGTGTCTTCATCTTCACCTCTGTTCCACTGTATCTGATCTCCTGTATGTCCTATGATAATGGGCACTGCTGTGTTGGTCATGATCTTCAGCCTCTAATTACTACTGTCATTCTGGGGCTTCAACATAGAAAGGAGAGCCCAGTACCACCCTGGCCTCAAAAGACTTTCTTTGAGTCAATGAGGAAGTCTGTGTACCACCATGTCAGACATTGGGAGCCAATCATTGCAAGGTCAACACCAGACACAACTTTTATCCAAGTAACTGATGCAATTCTTCTCCCTAATCACCTTTATCACTCTAATTTTTTTGTGCATGTGCAGAGGCACATGTATGTGTGCAGGTATTTGATTTCTATATGTGCATATATGTATGCATGTAATCCTTTCTCTGTCTCTCTGTCTCTCTCTGTATCTGTGTCTGTCTGTCTGTCTGTCTGTCTCTCTCATGTGTGTGTGTGTGTGTGTGTGTGTGTGTGTGTGTGTGTGTGTGTGT